>JANEYF010004601.1:0-199496 GCA_029963845.1 Rhamnusium bicolor | reverse complement strand
GAATAAAATGCATCTGTGAGTAAAAATTTCTTTACTGATGTCTTGAAATTATTGATATTCATTTGCTTTACATGTTGAGGCAAGACGTTATAAAAGATTATGCTATAATAATTGTTACCATTTTGTGTTTTCCTAAGTCTCAAAAAATTTATGTTTATTTTATCCCCGTTTCTTGTGGGATAAGTGTGCATTTGACTGTGAGTTGTGTAATTCTCTTCATTTCCTTTTATATATAATATACCTGCAAGATAAAAGCACACAGTAATGGAAGAATATTTAACCTAATACATTCAGCTCCACAGTCATCTCTGTAATTAAGGCCAGAAATTATTTGAATTGCATTTCTTTATATAGCAAAGACCATGCTACTTGCAGATGAATGCCCCAAATCAAAATAGCATAAGAGATTACGAAGTGAATTAAACCATGATATGCATTTAATAAAGTTTTCCCTGAAACATTGTAAGAGAGATTACGTAATAAATAAAGCTGCAAATCGTTTCTGTCTATCATGGTCGTAGAGTATAGATGTACTTACTGTCGCCGGCATTCACCTTGACCGCGAAACTCTTTCTCCAGTCCAGTATATTATTAGCTTTCGAGTTGTGTACACGTTAAGCCACTTGGGCGTATTACATATTGTTTTTGTGTTTTTTATTTTTATTTGTTGTACTGTATTGTTGATATTAATTTAATAATAAAGCATGGCAGACGTACGCAGGGGTAGAAAACGGCCATTTGCTGACAAAGTGCATAAATTCATAGATGAATTCTCGGATTTATTCTATGATGGTGCTAAAATAACTTGTAAAGTGTGCGAGAAAGATTTGATGTGCTAGAGATAAGCGTGATTGTGGACTTCACGTAAATAGTGTACACCATAAAAATAAAAATATGGCGTGCCTTCGACAACACAGTTTATGTTTGATCTACTATTAATGCTGATTGCCTGTGATGTTCCGCTGCACATACTCGATAAACAACCATTTCGAGAGTTCTGGAATAAATACAATGCCCAGGTAAAGTTACCAAGTCGCACAACGTTATGTAACTATCTACTAACTGTACACGTAGACATGGTAAATAAGATGAAATGTGAATTAAAAAATACACGGCTGTGGTTATCTGTTGATGAGACAACAGATTGTAAAAAAAAAAATCTATTTTAAATGTTACAGTACGAGTACTGGACCCTCTTAAACCGACAGTTCCACTGTTACTAGCTAGTAAAAGACTAAGTCAGTGTACTAGCGAAACAATTACCAGGGTGGTGCTGGAGACGTTAGAAAAATTTGAACTGTCAAAAACTCAAGTGTTGATGTTTGTGACTGATGGCGCCGTGACAATGCGTTCGGTAGGCCGTTCTTTGCAAGAACAAGGTTGTACGTTTACATATGTTACGTGTAAAGTGCATGCTTTACATCTTGTGGCAGAAACTATTCGACAAGGTTTTCCAGAGGTGGATCATTAATAGCAAATACAAAAAAAGTGTTTCTTAAATCTCCTAAATGTCTGTGCATTTCATAGCAAGTGTCCCGGTATTCCTGAACTACCACAGCCGATTTTTACAGGTTGGGGAACATGGTTGCAGGCAGCTGAATATTTCCAACAAATAAAAGCTGTGATACTACAATTCAATCTAGATGAGGCTGCAGCTATTAAGGAAAGCCAGACAAAGTTCAAAGATATTTCCGTTGAATCAGCTTTAAAAAAATATTGCGAAGAACTATAAACCATTACATGAAAGCATAAAAAAATTAGAAAACAGTGCGTTGTCGTTAGCGAAGTCACTGCAAATAGTGGACGAAGTAAATCTACTACTTCACGCTATAGGTGACGTAACAAATGAGCGCGTTAAAGAATAGTTCGCAAGTGTATTAAATAAAGACACCGGTTTTACCAAATTAAGAAAAATATGTGATGGTGCAGCCCGAGATCCGTTAGGTGCGTTCAAAGACTATTTTACGTATGCGTGTATTACATCAGTAGACGTCGAACAGTCGCTTTCAAAATATAAGAATATATTTCGACCAAAGCGAACATCACTCATGGAGACAACTATAGAAACATACCTGATGCTGCAAAATGGCTACACATCTTCTCCAGTTTGTGATAAGCAAGCTAGTTCATCAAGGTAGTTAAGAGGGTAAGTTTTACATATCTTGTTAAAAATTGCAACAGTTTATTGTTTCTCATATTAGTTAATTTCGCGTACGCCACTGTCCCACGGAACATTTTTGACAGTCCTAGTAATAAGTATATACTTTTTGAAACCTTTTTACAAATATAATTTGCATGTGGTTCCCAAGATAACTGCTTGTCAAGGTATACTCCCAGAAATTTTACCTCATTTCTAAGGTTTATGTTATTACTATCAATATTTCTTAAAGTAAAAACCAAATTCTCCGTTTTCCTTTCGTGAGACAGTCGATTAGCAATGAACCCGTTTTGAACAGAGTTCTGCGATGTATTTATTTCAAGCATCTAAAATAGCACTTGGTAAGTCATTTATATAGATTTAGAAAACTGTCGAACCTAACACTGATCCTTGAAGAACTCCATATTTTATAGGAAGGAGATTTGATTGTGTATTTTGACCAGAGGCGAACTGTAAACGATCTATTAAATAAGAATTTAGCAAGTCGGATCTGTGATTACTTATACTGAAAAATTTAATTTATTAATTAAAATGTCATGTGATACACAGTCAAAAGCTTTTATTGGATCTAAAAATTGTGAGAACGTGAACAAACCGTCTTCAAAGCCTTGATTGATGAGCTTCATTAAATAATGAATTGCTAGAGTTGTAGACTGTTTAGCCTTAAAACCGAATTGATGTGGGTTAATTAAATTATTTTGTTCAAAATGGTTGGTCTTTTAATATTATTTCCAAAATTTCTGCAAAAAAGGGGATGACAATTCGACGATGGTTTGATGGATTATCCTTTTATAAATTGGTATAACTTTTGAAACTTTTAAAACACCTGGAAAAGCATTATCTCTTATATACATATTAATAAGATTTATTAGAGGAACTAAAATTATGTATTTAATTGTTGTTAAAATGTTCATATTAATACTATAAGGATCTGTACTATTTGTCTTCTTAAGTCTGTTTATTATGTTGGCTACTTCGTTATAAGTTACCTCTGAAAAGTTAATTTTTTTTATATTGTTTATAAAACCTGTATGTTTTAGTTGACATGGAGGTAGAATGCTTATTATTGTTCCTAGCAACGTTTGTGAAGTGATCATTCAGATAATTAGGGAGTATACAGATTTCAGAATTTTGTTTTTTATGAATTATTATTATTTATGATTTTCCACATTACACTTTGTGGGTTATTATAATTTGAGATAAAATTATCATGAGCCAATTTCTTTGCGTTTATTGAACTCATTATGTTAAGTATATTTATGCTGTTTAATAATATTTCGTAAATCTTCAGTTGTGCAGAAGTCATACCAGTCTTGTAATAAATGTAACGTACTTCTTTTTTTGTCTGAGATCATTTGTAACCCAATTTAATTTAAACGGTGATTTTGTATGTATCTGTTTTGAATTTTTTGAATGAGGCTTTTAATTGCTCGTGCTATAATATTCAGAAAATTATCGAATTTTTTGTTGACATATATTTGGGCTTTTAACAAAGTCCCAGCAAACATTACTTAGATTATTATGTAAAGCTAATAATCCTGTATCAGTGATAGGCCTAATTTATTCTTGTACTACTGCCCTTAAGGGGTAATTTGTCTAAAATTTAAGTTAATAGCTAAATGATCTGATAATATAGAATTAATTACGCTTACATTACATGTACTTGGATCGACATCAACGAATGATGAAATTCTAGAAACAGTAAGGATGAAAGTAAAAGGCATCGTAAGTGTTAATTATTTTAAGAGTTACTTTATCTTTGAAAAGTTTGCCGTAATATAATATAGTATGGTGAAATTCTAGGAACAGTAAGGTTGAAAGTAAAAGGCATCATGTGTGTTAATTATTTTAAGAGTTACTTTATCTGCAGTATCCATCAAAAAGTTTTTTCTGTAGTCACTTATTTAACGTCCGCCTATTTCCGCTACTAAGGCCAATCAAAACAATCACCAACGCTAAGAGATTAAGAAATAGGGATCATTAACGTGCTCACATCGCAGACGCACTGAACCATTATTTTTCTAAGTAAACTTTTGTTTATAATAGTTATGACTGTGAGTGATATATTATGTGATATTGGTATCATTTTGTAGACATTCAGCCTATTGATATGATATTTGCTCCATATCATAAACCTCTAATATAAATGACATTGCTGTTTGGTGAACTTTATTTATATTTTTTGCTATGTAAATTGTTGGGGAGTAGTAAAAAAGAAGAATGATGAAATTTTTTGTTATTTGTTTTTAACCAAATTTTGGATTTGGTATTTCGGGATAATATTGAATAACTTTCCTTAATATTTTTTTTTATAAAAAATATCTAATATACTTTTGCACCTTTTTTTGTTTAATCTTGCATCATAGGTCGCTTAGCATTTAAAGGAGGTAAATGATCATGTGGGCATATATAGATCTTAATTATCTCTATCTCTTGATACCAACTTGCTTTAAATCGGATGAAAATTAAAAATGTTACAGGGGTGTTACACCCTTAAGTGAGACACACTGTATATAGGGCAAACAGGTAGATTTTAAAAACTAGGATTTCGGACCCTGTTGGAGACAAGTTTAACGAATCATCCAAAAACATGTTTGCATTATTTCAATTTTGAAAAACTAATATTCTAGACAAAGAAACAAATTTAAAAAAAGATTTTTGGATCAAATGATAGAAATAACACTGTATCAATAGAAGGTCAGATAGAGGCAACCTAAATTCACATTATTTTAATTTAACAACAAAAATAAAAAGGTAATCATCTATAACAAAAAGTGATAGATTTCTTTTAACTTTACAAATAGGTTTATAGTGTATATCATATGAGTCTTTGAGTGTTCAGTGTTTCTGTATATTTATGAGTCTGTGCATGTTCAGTGTGTCTGTTTATTTTAACTGTATATACCCTGTTTATATTTATAATAATATATGATAAAATTATTAATTTACAAAAAAAACCTGATATAAGTGTAAGTGCCTAGTCTTAGTATATATAATTAGTTCAACTTTTATGCATATTTATACTTATTTATTACTAAAATCTTTTAATGTGTTTATATGTATATTTGATAAATTTTTTAGCTATAAACCATAATATCTTTATGTATACAGTGCTTTTGAAAAGTACTGTTGCTCGACCTGGCATTTATCCGTAGATTGTAATAAATTATGTCAATAAATTTGAAAATGTAAAACAAGAAAATTCCAGATTCGATCTAATGAAAAGAAAATTGTTTCTAAGATTGTGTATCATATTTTTTACTGGCGAAAAAAGCGCCTTAGTAGAAATAATTGCACTTAACTACCTTAAATCGGAAATCATGTACCTACTGATTTATCAGAACAAATAAATGAGTGTTCAAATACAAATAGCTTCTTGTGGACAGAAGAAATACGCAGCCAGGTTGACTAATAGTTTGCATATTTGAGAAACACCAAATTGACCGTTATTTAAAGTCAGGCAACAAAATGTTCTCATTCATAAAATAGTAAACAATAAATACTTATAGACTTTTTGGCTAAGTATCTATTTCTGAAGCTGCTTGACCTGGCATGGTTAGATTTGGTCTATTTTTTACACTCTTTGGAGTACATTTTTTATCCGTAGATTGTAATAAATTATGCGAATAAATTTGAAAATGTAAACCAAGAAAATTTTATATTCGATCTAAGAGAAAAGAAAAATGTTCCTAAGTTTGTGTATCATATTTTTCAGTTGTATTTCATGACTTAAAATGATTTATATGGAGATGTTTTCTTTTTCGTACTTACATACTTTTCGGCATCTCAGTAATAAAATAGATTCCCATATTATATATCAAAATTTGTGGCAAGCACTGTATATGATAAAAGAATCATCAAAACAAGAAATATTGTAATAAAGCTATAACACAACTAAGTAGATTTAAGTTTGCTTGAGGTTTATTTAATAGAAAAATATTATTTCTCTGAGCTTTTAATAAAAATATTAAACAATGTTTGTCTAAAACCAGCGCATTCGCCAAAATTGAGAATTATAATTATTTTGAAGAAAAACACTGCTTTTAGATGTTTCAAAAAAGTATTTCGATACATTCTACATATGTTTCGGCTTATTAGGCCCTTCTCAAGAGCATTACAGATGAATACTTAGTATTGTTAGGCCTGTCTCAATAGCATTACAGATGAATACTTAGTATTCATCTGTAATGCTTTTGAGAAAGGCCTAACGAGCCGAAACATATGTAGAGTGTATCGAAATACAATTTTGAAACATCTAAAAGCCGTGTCTTTCTTCAAAATAATTATTTTCAAGATATTTTACAAGAACCATATTGAATCCAGTGTATTGAAAATTGAAATTTTCTTTTTAATAACTTTTAGTATTAAAGAATGTATTGTAGGATGTTTGGCGTAAAAATCACTTTATATTATTATTCACTACTTATTAAAGTAACGGTAATGATACTTGTAGCTCTTGTATTTTTTTAATGTATTAAGGAAGAATGTAATGCTAATTTTATTTTTAAAACGGTTTAACAGAAAAAATTACACTAAACAAATTTTCATCATGTATCACAATATGAAGCATTTTTATAATAGAATGTAAGAGACTTATTTTTAATGTTAAATCTTAAATATTGTAGTCCACTGTTTGACTATTACAATACGTAAACTGTATTGATTAAATATAGAGGAACATACGTCATACTTACAAATCCAAAAACATTTCGATTCCAATTAATCAGCTGCTTTGTTGATTCTTATATACATTTCCAGGCGAATCATTGACAACGACTTTGACTACAAGGTCGCACATAAAGGAATGTCGTAAATGTCCCTTTTATAAGTGACTGCGCTCTAACGACATCAAATATCATGAAATTAATTGGATACCATTACAGTTATTTACGGACGCGTTTTCAGATCTGAATTCCCTCCAGAATGTTCGTTTTTATTGTTACTTCTTCTTAAATACCTCTCGACAAAATTAAATTTTCTCATATATCATTCTAAAGTCTACCTGCATGTACCATTTTAATCCTTCTAGTATTAGCGCTATAATTTTTTCCCAATTACACGACGATATTGAGTTGAGTTATATCGCCATCTACAGTGTCCTGTATGTATCTACTACACGTTTTTATACAATAAACTTTATTTAGGTGCGAATGAGTATTTAAGTCAAATCGGTAAAATAGATGTCGGTAACGCAGATGAGATATCTACAGGCTGACCGCTTTTAAAATGTCCACCATTGGAATCTCCTAAATCCGAAAAAAAAACAGAGTTCGTCAAATTGCAAAGAGTTTTTTCAAGCTCTTTAAGAATCTGAAAAGAAATCCGGGATAATTGCTTCGTTCCGGAAATATTCTGAAAAAAAAAAAATACAAGAATCTTGCGATTTCTTATTTCTTCGTTTTTCTTTTTACCAGACTGAAAATGTTTAGTAAAAGAAATGAACATTTGTATGCTGTTGAAAATTCCCACTTATTAGAGTAAATTAGGCATCAAATTTGTTTTTCCGCTAATGTTTGGTGTGAAGTTTTGTATGACCAGGTTCTAGGTCTTTACTTTGTTCCTGGCTATTTAACTGGCTAGTCTTATGTTAATTTTCTTCAAAATTATTTTGAAGAAATACTAGATAATTGTTTCTCGTAAAATTAAGAAATTTAAGACGGTTTCAGCAGGACAGAGCAGGTTTTCATAATGCCAGAATTGTTAGATAGTATTTGGATGAATAGTTTCCAGATTCTTGAATAGAAACCAATGGTTCCGAGTGCTGGCCACCACAGTCTTCTTGTTTAAATCTTCTCGATTTTTTTTTTTTTGGGATTTTGGGCAAAATAGAGTCTTATGGACCAAAGATTATAGATGTGTTTTACTCCACTACAACAGCAAACATTGGCAATACAGTAATAGATTGCCGAACATCGTTCTGCATTGAGCATAGAAGAAGACATTTTGATCAATTTATGTAATTTTGGTAAATTCATTTGTTAATATTCAGTTATTATTTCTTGTGAATATGATTTTATTAATAAAATGTCAAATTATTAATTAGTTATATTATGAAACTCGATTTTGTCGTTAAAATGTAATATGAATGTTTCGAGGCGGTTAATAAAGTTAGATGACTCTTCGCTTAAATCGTTTCTTATTTCTCTGTTCAACGATATAAAAATTCAATGCGCCGTACATAATAAAATCAAAAGTTGGATATAAAAACATGATGATCTAGTGGATCTAGTAAGTGACTTGCACGATAATGTACATTGTGACGCACAATCAGTTATTGGTATGTCCGCTTTAACTTTCGATGAATAGCCAGGCTTTAGTCTGCATATCCAGGAGAAATGATACCAGATTGAGGTAAACTATTTGCTTTCCTTTTTATTTGTGAAAGTAATTAACACATATAAAATATTTTTTTATTTACTCACTTATTGCTTTTAAGCAATGTAAATACCAGCTACTCTACTCTAACTGAACCTTCCAGTTACCAGTGTCCAATTTCTACTTTCTCATCTATCTATAAATAGAGAAAGTATTGATGTCGTGCAATAAATCAAAATCCAGATTAAGATGAAGATGGTCGTGTATGTGAGTCGCTGTTCATTGTTCTGCTATCATTTTCTCCAACACGGCTTAACATAAAAATCTGAAACTCTACATATAATATATATGGGATCTAAGGAAGAACCCTTTGAATATCAGTGAAATTGGTGTATCTCATTTATCTTGTTTATCATGCATATCTTGTTTATGATGTTTATTTTTTATCTTGTTTATCATGTTTACCTTGTCTATCGTGTTTATTTCCTTTATCTTTATTATCTTATTTATTTTACTTGTTTAATTTGTCTCATTTGTCTCATTTGTCTCACTTGCCTCTTTTGTCTCACTTGCTTCATTTATTTCACTTGTCTTACTTCACTTATCTTACTTGCCACACTTGTCTTATCTGCCTTATTTATTCCACTTGTCTCATATATCTTATTTGTCTTATCTATCTTATTATGTTATTTATTTCATTTATTTTGTTTGCTCATTTTATTTATATTATATAGTTAAGTAAAATAAATGAAAATGATATTTTTTATTAAAATAATTTATTTCTCTTATGTCAAGTTCAATATGAATATGAGAAAGTACTATCGCCTTGCACATAGCCGAGACCGACTTTTACTTTCTCATCTAGCTATAGGAGAAATTATTGGCGTCATGAAATAAATCAAATTCCATGTTATGATGAAGATGGACGTTTTGAAATCCGAAAACAGAATATTTATCCGAATCGGCATGCTGTCTGTGCGTCTATGTGTCTGCGTGTCTATGTGTCGCTAATCATCGTTGTGCTATCATTTTCTCCTGTACGTTAACGTGAAAATTTGACATTTTTTATATAAGATCTTGGGGATTCACGAAAGAACCCTGTTGAAAATCAGTGAAATTGGCGCACAAAGGGAGGGCACGTATCAAGGGGGCCCAAAAAAAACTGCGTCAAATCAAGAAATATAATGTGTTCAGATGAGAAAATGTACCTAAAAGAACTTTTGAAAATTTCTCGTCATATTAACTGTTATTTACATAAACAATGTAAAATTAATTCAATTTATTTAAAAAAGGGAAAGTCCATCTTGATAGTACTTTCTCATCATATCTAATTTGAAATGAGTGAGAAATAAACTATTTAATTTATTTTATCCTGTTTCTCTCGTTTGTCTCATGTATCTTGCAACACCCTTGTCCAATTGCTGGCGTAACATAATTAGCTGGGAGTTATACTTATTGACCGATAGCTCAGTTAGCAGGTTGTAAATAAGGGCTTAGATTGATCTGAGTTCTAACTAAAATCTAGGCTGGGCGCCAGGACTTTTGCAAGTACCAAATAATTAAAAGTTTACTTTAAAAGGTAAAGATAACGTTAATACTTGAATTCTGTTGGGAAGGAAGTCGAATAAAAAAGATATTATTTAATAAAAAGTATAATAAAGATTGGTATGAATATGTACAAAAATTTACATAGGCCTCTTTTAGTTAAAAAAAAACTAGTGTTGATTGAAGGCCAAGAAATAAAAAAAGAGGTGACTGATCTCTTACAAAAATTCTTCTGACCAAATATAATTGTTCACTTGTGACGAAGATCTTACGTAACTTCAAATGGGTTAGTCCAGCGAAGAATCCACCAACGGCTAAGCTCTTAATGGGTTCGGTGTCAGTTTGAATCACCACTGTCAGTACTGCAGTTAGCCTTAAGAGGAAATGGTAATTGTATAAAACATCGTTCTCCGGCTCCACCTAGTATATAATGATCAGTTCAATCCACCAATTATCCTCTTCTCTTGGTCCAGGTATGATGGCTGTTCCAAAGAACAACCAAGGCGAACTGATCACTGAAAGGCAAATTCTCCCAAGGCGTAAATTAAGATAAATACGGTACAATATTATTATGAAAATTACCTCAAAGGTACGTTCAATCAATATAGTAACATTTAAATAATGATGATCATAAAATTACACGCTATTACCAGAAAACATATAAATTTTACCAGACCGCAGAACTAGAGATGTTGTCTTCAGAATGCTACACTAGTAAGAAGGAAGTAGCACCGTCGTGTTCTGCTACCTAAACTCGATTATAGTTTGAAAAGAGACAAACATTTGAGAGTACAGTATGAGCAATAAAGACAAATAGATATTTAGTCATTTTTTATAAGTGCAAAAATCTATCAAACTAATTGTTCCAGTAGAAATCAGTGGCGTCATCTGGACTAGACTGACGGAAACAATTTTTCGCGGAAAACTACAAACTGGAATGAAATACCTTGCAAATTCGTTACAATCTTGTTTATGTTCTTTATTTTCTATTTCTTGTTTATTGTTTTTATTTTCTTCATTTATCTCATTTGTTCCATTTGTCTTATTTGCCTAATTTGTCTCATTTGTCTCACTTGTCCTATTTCTTAACAGTGCCCATGTACCCTCTGGAAGTACATCAACGGATTTACAGTTTCGAACAACAATATGGTCATCCTAATTTTATATCGGCACATATATCATATTTTTATATTATTGAGAAAATAATTTATTTATATATAAAATAATGTATTTAAATATGTATGCCCTCACCGCTTGCTTCATTTCAATATTAATTCATTAATATAATTTATTTACTTATATTAAAACGGTATAAAATTTTATTTAACTTGAAACAAATTAATTATATTATGTAATACTACTAACTAGAAAACGAACATCAGTAGTTCGAAAATATCAAGGATATTTATATAAATATCATATCAGACGATGTATATCCGATATACAGGGTGTCCCAATTTTAAGTACCAAGACATCAGCAATCGAGAAAGGATCTCATTATAAAAAAAAAAGAAGCAAAACATCGAAAATCCTCAGTTTACAAAAATGTTACCAAATTGATAAGCCATTTTAAACGAATAATCGAAAATTACCAGTGGCGTAGTATAAAATAGATTGAGAGGTTTAAACGATAGATGGACTCGAAAATTAAGAGATCTGAATTATTAAAATAGTTAGAATATTGCTTATGAGCTGTTCAATAAGTGTATTAATTTTTATATTGATAACTAAAAAAAAGACATTTAAAAAAAATACAATACCCTGATCTCTGAAACAGAAAGAATTGCATTCACGTTCACTGAAACTCTTTTCTCTCACGATTGCCGAATTTTTGGTACTTAAAACTAAAGTCACCCTGTATATCGGATATACATACTCGTGTATCACTTTCGGATATGTGTATATATTTTTTATAACAAAAATCAATAGATTTTTCAAGTGTTTTAATATTTTATGTATTTTATTGAAACTGCTGTTAATTGAAAAAAAATAAACATTTTCTAGCAAAAAAAATAAAATGCTTTTAAATAAAAATAGCTTAAACAGAAAAACAAATAAGATAATTATGACAAATAAGATGAGATAAATGAGTCAAGAGAGATCAATGAGACAAATGTGAAATGAAAAATGAATCAAATGAGACAAATGAGATAAATAAAACAAATGAGAGACGAGACAAATTAGGTGAATGAGGCAAATCAAAAATGACATTATTAAGATAAATATAACAAATAAGATGAGACAAACGAAACAAATAAAATAAATAATAAAATGAGACATGAGACAAATGAGTCTAATGAGATGGATGGAACAAATTACGATTAAGGCAACTAAGATAAATGAAGCAAATAAGATAAGTGACACAAATGAGTCAAATGACAAATTAAATATATGAGAAACTAGACAAATGAGAAATGAGACAAATGAGGCGAATGAGTCAAATGAGACAAATGACAAATAATATAAAAGAGACAAATAAGACAAACGAAGACGAAATAAAATAAACGATTACGAAAAATGAGACAAATGAGATTACTGAATTAAATGAGACAAATGAAGCAAATGAGGCAAATGAGATAAATGATAAACAAGAAATATGAAACAAATGATACAAATGATACATATAAGATAAATAAGACAAATGAGATGCATGAGACAAATTAGAGACGATACAAATGAAGCAAATGAGACAAATGAGAAATGATATAAAGGAGACAAATGAGACAAACGAACACGAATTAAAACAAAACAAAATAATTTAGTTTTCATCCATTTCAAATTGGATATAATAAGTATCGCCGAGACTGACTTTACTTTTTTAATTTAATGAAATTAATTTTAAACCTTTTTTCTCAGTAACGATCTTACGAGAAATTATCAAAAGTTCTTGTCGACACATTTCCTCATTATGAACAATTTTTATTTGAATTTTTTTTTTTTTTTGATTTGACGAAATAAATATTTGCCCCTAAAGACGTACCCCCCCCCTTGTGCACTAATTTCATTGATTTTCAGTAGGGTTCGTTCTTAGACATCACAGATATTATATATAAAATTTCAGATTTCCACGTGTTTAAGATGATGCGGTCACAACAAATTACCTGCGATACACACATACAGATGGCATGCCAAATCGGAAAAATATTCTATCTTCCAGTGTCAAAACGTTCGTTTTCATCATAATCTGAAATTTGGTTTTTCTCACGACGCCAAAACTTTCTTTATCGGTATATTAATGAGAAAGTAAGATGTGCTTCAGGTACCAATAATTGAAAATCTGACAGACATGCTTTCACGAATTTAAGAGTCAATAACATTAATAGACGGGCAAATGCTGCAGAAAGTTAGCATGCCGTACACTCCAGTTGATGTTGGATTATTTGAATACATTTAATAATTTAAAGATACTCTTTAATTGTTTAACTGCTGAATTAAATAAAATAATAATTTTGCTAATCATTAACTAAATTTAATTTTAACGTCAAAAATGCATACTCGAAAATGAGGGCGAAATCGAAAATATTTTATTGTTTCATTTCGACTTATTTTACCCTTCTAAACCCATATTTCGTGAACGGGGCCTTACTTATGATTCACCCTGTATTAGACAAGGATCATGTGCGGATATCTCGGGCGCCAGTTTCTGTTTAGAGTGCAGAAACACCACTTTACTCTATCGGCGGGACGATATAGGCCGGGCAACTACAGTGAAGAAACGGTTAAGCCAGGGGTCGAGAAAAGGTAACTTACACACTACAGTTAATGAAACGACCCTCATTCAATATATTTACATTTATTCTACACACTAATTATTATTTACACTTTATATACACCTTAGTAACTAAAACTTATACTAAAGACGGTCTTAATCATAGGCGAGCGGGGACAGTAAGCGGGCGGATAAGCGGTGCGACACGGTACTACGGTGATTAAGCAGCGAAAAAAAAAAGGTAACCAGAAATTACTAATCGGCCATAAGCAGACGGCGGACGGATACCAGGAGGGGAAGCAAGCGCCAATACAAGCACACTATGACTATCTATAGCGGTTATTTACTATCGCTTGGCTGATGGATGGTTCCGGACTTATGATATGCCAAATCTAGTACCTCCAAGGCACCCTGCAGAATATGACGTGCTCAGGCGGCCTGGAGGACACGCGGTTACGGTTGGGGGGGAAGGGAGTGGCAAGCCTAACAGTTGCAAATTTAAGACGACTATGGTAAGGTCAAACTCCAAGCTACCCTGCAGAATATGACGTGCTTAGGTAGCCCGACGGACCTGCGGTTACGGACGATACCTCCAAGTCACCCTGCAGAATTTTTACGTGCTCAGGTGGCCTAGAGAACACACGGTGGCAAATGATAGTACCTCCAGATCCCCCTGCAGAATTTTTACGTGCTCAGGTGGCCTGGAGGGCACGCGGTATAACGCGGTTCTGATTCCAACCTTCGGCCGCTCTCCCGTTCTATGGAAGGATATGAGGCGGATACGTCTTATCGCTCGCGGTTCACAAACTCTAAAAATGGTCCGAAAAGTACTCACCAGCCAAGTAATACCGAGTATTTACCAAACCCTGCTACCTACTTCCGTATCCTGGGTTGCTTCCTCTCTGGAGCGGTCGGTGTCGGCACGTCTGGTCGGTACGGGCGGCAGCAACGTACTGTCCTGGATGTTATGAAAAATTCTCAAGCTACTAAACTCTGCCAAAAGCAGAAGTAGGATGAGACGCGGTAGTCATGCGCGGAATATAGCAATACGTCACCCGAATTCAATTTAAGTAAAACCTATACCTTTATACTCACAACAAGATTACTTACTATGCTGGTCGGCGTGGTTCTTCAGTCAGCAGCTAAACGGTAATTGACTTGTTTGAAAAATCCTCAAGCTACTAAACTCTGCCAAAAGCAGAAGTAGGAGGGCGCGGTAATCATGCGCGGAATATTGCAACTACGTCACCTGTTTACCGACCGAATAATTCCGCATTAAATTTATATACCTATGTACCTCTATACTCACAAGATTACTTACTGTGCTGGTCAGCGTGGTTCTTCGGTTGGCGGTCAGACGGGAACTAACTTGTCTGAAAAATCCTCACGCTACTAAACACTGCTAAAAGCAGAAGTAGGAGGACTCGGTAGTCATGCGCGGAATATTGCAACTACGTCACCTGTTTACGGACTAGAATAATTCCGCATTAAATTTAAATACCTGTATACCTAGATACTCACGAGTTTACTTACTGTGCTAGTCGGCGTGATGCTTCGGTTGGCGGTCAGACGGGAACTGATTTGATTGTCTCCAGTCTCGGGATCCTTCACGGTAGGGCGGGCACAGGAGTGCCGGGGGCAATATGCGCGCTTCGCGTTTCGCGATTCACGTACTGCCTGCAACTCGGCATATTTGGAATGTCTATACAAACAGATCAACACTACCTATCTTATAATTAACAATTATACTATTATTAATGAGCAACTGACAAGACCACTATTAAGGGCGCAGTCCTACAATGTTTAAAATGTCTTTCGAAACAGACAAATAGCACCTAGTTACCTAATTTAATTCTATAAAATAATCAGTTCGTTACAACACATACAATACCGTGGGTAATAAATAATATATATATGTATATACATATATATATATATATATATATATATATATATATATATATATATATATATATATATATATACATAAATATATACAGGGTGGTCCGAAGTTTACCTGACAAACTTCGACACGTAATAGAGGGACTTAAAATAAGCCGAAAAGTTCCTATCAACTTACATCCTTAGGGGATTGCTAACAAAGATACAGGATGTTAAAGTTTTGTGAAAAACAAAAAATTTTTTTAATAACTCTAAAATTACGAAAGCTATCGACTTGAAGTTTTAGGGGCGGTGATGATTTTTAAGTCTCTATTGTTTCATAAAATCTTATCTTTGTACTGCCTCCAGTGGCGCCGCCAGAGGGTGGGGGAGATGAATTATTCGCCGAAAGTATGTTACGCCACTGTTTTGTGCAGTTGATTTTGAGATTGTTCGATTCAGTGTTCAATTTGGAAGAAAGAAAGTATCTTTTAGTTTTTTCGTACAACGCTTACTTTTCGAGTAAAATAGTAAAAAGCATTTTCATGACTAAACTTTATTGAAAGTTTATCATTTATTTCATAAATTACAGAATTTATGTAAAAACTAAGAACATAAATAAAACTCATTACCAAATAGTGAAACACAGGAAATTAAAGAAGTTGCTCAAATTGGAGCCCATTCACTTCAATACATTTGTGACACCTCTGAATTGTGGAATTGACAGCGGCGGATACTTGATGATGATTTTCCCTCATCTCGTTGCAAGCTTGTTAGAACTCTTAAGTAGCTGATCTCGCGTTGTCACCGGTGTAACATAAATTTTTTCTTTTAAATAACCCCACATATAAAAGACTAAAGGCGTGAGGTCAGGTGATCTTGGTGGCCAGGCCACCGGACCTCTTACAATATTCTCCTGGGCGTTATAATTGTTTCCCACACGACCTATCCATCTCTCAGGATAATTAGCGTCCAACCATTCGCGCACCACCCGTCCAAAATGCGCCGGTGCTCCATCCAACTGTATCTAACTTTCATTTCGTACATCAAGGGGAACATCTCCCATTATTTCGAGAAGGTCATGAGTGAGGAAATCCCGAAACAATTCTGCATTTAGCCTAGGCGGCAAGAAGTGTAGGCCACAAATGTTGTTTCCAACCAAACATTTACACTAAATTCATTTTGAAATGATCGAAGGCGGGTTTGGTGTGGATTTGCGTGTGCCCTAACATGCATATGATGGTGATTCACTACTCCATCTCTGGTAAACGTCGCCTCATCAGTCCATAATATTTTTCTTAAGAATTCGGGATTCCCCTTTCAGAGTTAATTAGCCAACGACAAAAATTTAAACGCTTCTCTGTATCACCGGGATGTAAATTTTGTACGGGATATAAATAATAAGCTTTTCTGTGTAATACTCGTAGCACTTTAGACTTGGATGTTCCTAATTGTTCTGTTGATCTGCGAGAACTTAAACTTGGATTTTCGCCAAAAGCTCTAAGAATTCTTCCGTTTCCATTTCTTCCAATATTTCTTCGATCTTCATTTCTATTTTGTCGGTTATCTCGCAATCCCCTTTCGCAAAAATTGCGATGGGTGTCTGTAAAAACTTGAACATGTGGTCGTCTCCTATTTGGATACCTCCTTCGGTATTCTCGAACTGCCTGTTGAGCATTGCCATCACAAAACCCATAAGTAAAATGAATATCAGCATAGTCTTCATTGCTGAACATACTTGGCATCTTGTAGCTTGGTACACAACACTAACACTAGTTTTGACAGGTCAAACATTGACTGACAACAGTCTTTCATTGTTTACCAAAGGCAACTAGGATTATTAATTTTATCATTAATGTAGGAAAGGTTTTACTGTTTTAGTAGAGAAAGCAGAAATAGCCGTTTTACTCGAAAAGTAAGCGTTGTACGAAAAAACTAAAAGATATCTTCTTTCTTCCAAATTGAACACTGAATCGAACAATCTCAAAATCAACTGCACAAAACAGTGGCGTAACATAGTTTCGGCGAATAATTCATCTCCCCCACCCTCTGGCGGCGCCACTGGAGGCAGTACAAAGATAAGATTTTATGAAACAATAGAGACTTAAAAATCATCACCGTCTCTACAACTTCAAGTCGATAGCTTTCGTAATTTTAGAGTTATTAAAAAAATTGTTTGTTTTTCACAAAACTTTAACATCCTGTATCTTTGTTAGCAATCCCCTAAGGATGTAAGTTGATAGGAACTTTTCGGCTTATTTTAAGGCCCTCTATCACGTGTCGAAGTTTGTCAGATAAACTTCGGACCACCCTGTATATATATGTATATATATATATATATATATATATATATATATATATATATATATATATATATATATATATATATATATATACATATATATATATTTTTTTTCAATATGTAAATCTGTATAGTATTCTTATATCGAGCAATGAAAGTTTATCGAGAAATAGCCTTATGTTTGCCGCTTAATTCTAAATAATTTATGCCCAAATAAATTTGAGAATGGTATTTCCTAATGTTTTAATGTATCTTAATTTTAATTGTACACGATGAATTAAATTAACATTTGAAATTAGCGGAGGCACGAAAATCAGAGAAACAATTTAAGGAAATTCGTCGAGTTTAATGTGCTACAAATTGCGTCGTAAAAACTCTAAATTATTCAACACAACAATACATTTAAATACGTTAATGACATAAGCTGTTTTTTTATTACATGAAAATTTGGAATTGTAATGATTTTAGGGGTCAGTAATTTAAAATAACAGATTACGGATCACGTGTTCCAGTTAGAAATTTTACTGAACATAATTTCGATTACGGAAAATCTAAAAAAAAAATCAAAAATCCTGAAATATTTAAAATTTTCAATTCCCATGATATCGCCCACAACATCTTAGACAATTAAATTTAAGTATTTTTTCCCAGTACATGCGCATAACTATATTAGTTGTTATCCTTTTATACTGTAAATATGTTTCGTTTTCATTAAATTCTCTTTCTATTTTTTTTAATAAAAAATGTTGAACTTTTAAAATAAGATGTTATGCGACTTAAAATAAACAAGTACAACAGTGTAAACAGAAACTGTCCACTTTTGTTTATTTCGTAGATGCAACCACTAACGTTTGTTTTTCGTAATAAATTAATGAATTATTTCCATAGATACGTAAAGTAACAATTCAATAAAATGTTGATATTTTGTGTGAAATTCCTGTAAATAATAGATGTTGAAAATTATTTTTAAAAACAGCATACAATTTTTGATTAGGAGATGCATGTTCGTTTTATCTGACATTTGTTTTTTTTTTTTTGGCTTACAGTGCCGACATTCTCCAACGAAAAAAAATTATATGTTGATACATTATGTACTGTTGCTAAAAACCATAATATCTTGGAAGTATTAAAAAATAATTCGTTTTCCTCATTTAGAGATTTAATCTAGTGAAAACATTTTTTGTAATAATGACTAACGCTTAGGATGTACGACAATTATTATAACAAAACTCTTGAGAATATTCTCATATTTATTTATTTATTTATTTATTTACTCAGTACATAACAGGTTACAAACCCAAATAGTACAAAATTGAGGTAAATTGTTATATTTGATAACCTTAAAAATTATATTAAAACTAAATATGCTAAAAATTTAACAGTATTTTAATTGAAGGAATTTTTGTATAAAAATAAATAAGGAAATACCAATCTAAAACTGCAAATCGTATTTACAAAATTTTTTCAACTGCTCAAAAATAATGTTAAATATGTCATCATTAGATATATAACTTATACTTTGGCGTAAACGATATTTCATTGAATGTTGCCCATATGTTGTGTTATGATGTTCGATATATATTAAAATAACTCTTGATTTCTTGTAGTGTAAGTTGGTACCCGTAGAGGGAAATATTCCCTTAATTTCAGTACTTTATACATGTTGTTTATGATCTTGAAGGAAAAAGTTATCTCGTTTATAAATCTTCGTTTTTCTAGTGAATATAAGTCAATTATATGTATTCTATCATCGTAATTAAGCTCATTAGAGTTAATATTTAATTTATATAAAATAAACTTGACAAATTTATTTTGTAAATTCTCAATCCTATTTATATTATTCCTTGATTTTGGATTCCAGATTACTGAACAGTGTTCCAAACTACTAATTACTAGTGATCTATACAATATTAAAATTGCATTTATATCTTTAAAATCGGCACAGTGCCTACGGATAAATCCACACATCTTATATGCCTTTTGTATTTTTTGTCAATATGTAGGATAAAACTAAAATCACTAGTAAATGTCACTCCTAAATTATCTATGGAATTTACACGAGCAAAATCCACTCCATCTATGTCATAATTAAATAATATTGGAGACTTCTTCTTGGAAAAGTTAACGTTTTACATTTATTTATATTTAATTCCATTTTATTATTTACACACCAGGTTAATATTTTATTTAAATCTTATTGCAATATTTGACAGCCGGAATAACTTTTAACTTTAATAAATATTTTTAAATCATCAGCGAATAATAATGTTTTGCATTCTAATTCTAATAAAATATCATTTATAAATATTAAAAATAAGAGTGGACCTAAGTGAGAACCTTGAGGGACGCCAGACGATGGGCAAAATGTAATTGAATTATAATTTCCTATTTTGACTATAAGAGTCCTATCACTCAAGTTACTCCCAACTCACTGAAGAAGGGATCCACCAAGACCTATGTTTTTGAATTTTTTTAACAGGATGGTATGGTCCACTCGATCAAATGCTTTTTTAAAACCAGTGTAAATAGAATCTAGCTGCATCCCCTCTTCAATAGTTTCGGTAATGTGATTACTATAAATGGCCAAATTTGAACAAGTTGACTTTCCTGTTAGATAACCATGCTGTTCAGGAACTCTTATTTTTCAATTTCAGGGAATAATTTACTTGTTACTAGCGATCGAATACTTTAGCAACAGAACAAAACCCAGAAATTGGTCTATAATTAATAACGTTGTTTGCATCGCCTGACTTATAGAGAGGCGTGAGGTAGGCACGATTCCATAAATGAGGAAATTTTCCTTCAATTAATGAAGTATTGAAAATCCTTGTTAAAGGTAGAGCCTGTGATGGACTACACATTTTTACAAAATATTATAAAATATGCTACGTTTACGTTACATTACATTTTTTTAAATCATCAGGCACTTTCGTTGGAAGACTTACGACATTCTTTTAGTTACAAATCCTAGATTAACAAAATAGGTTGAAAACGAGGTAAGTTTTTGAAAAAAATAAAAAAAATTTTAACCATATTCTTTAATTATTTTCCCATTTTACAAAATTTTATCCCTTTCACATTTTAACTTACATCCAAGAAATGAACATATTATTATTGTGGATAAATTCGAGGATAAATTTGTACGGCCGACATTTACTGGGCTAATTTTATACGTATGTAAATTGATCGATTATATTTTTATCAATTATTGTCAACACTTTTCTTATTTTCTATACGGATCATAAAGAAAAAATTGGATTTTGAAGGTTGGTGTAAATTAGTCAGAAGTCTAAATGTACGGAAATGTTTTAAATTTTAAATTCTGCCATTTCAAAAATATCAATAGCCTCAACAGTGCTTAACAGAATTAGGAGACCTTTAGACTGGTAATTTAAAAGGAACATACTAACACCACATGCAATTACAACCCTCTTTAGCCCTGAAAGTCTGGAATGACTTTGTGCGAGAGAGGGTTACACATTAAGAGACAACGGACACACATCCAATATCCGAGTATACTGGGATTAATTTCTCTTTTCGAAAAAATCCCAGTTCCTCGACCGGGAATCGAACCCGGGACCCCGAGACTTCGAGGCAAGTACGTTAACTCTAGACCACGGAGCCATATATACTCATAGGACAAATATGTTAGTTTGGAACCAAAATGTAAATTGTAAGATCCAGCTACTTTTGAATATATCGTTTTTACTTTTACGTTATTTTGTTCTACCTGATTTGTTGTTTTAAAGCAATTACAGTATTATTCTGGTTATAATTAGTCCAATTTCTAGAAAATCGGAAAAAAAATTTAACGAAGCTACAGAAACAAAAAAAAATCCGTTTTTTTTTGACCACCCAATATCTCTTATTTACCAAGTCGAATTTCGAATTTGCCAGAATTCGTTGAGACTACTGTTTAAGTGAAAAGTTTTAATGCATTCCGTAAAGGCAACTCTGCATTTCTATCTTTTCAATAATTAATGTGTGCCAAAGTGGTTCGCAATCAATTTTAGATGGAAAACTACTGATGCTAACTGCGTTAAATATTTGCAATTTGTAATACGTAGCCGCATCATCTAGGCTTTAGTTACAGTGAAATGGTAAAAAAGAATTGAAGTACGTAAGAGAAGAACACATCTGCTTGAGAGATATTTATTTTTGATTAACATTATCGTAATTTAATATTTTTGCGCCTTTCTAGTGTTGATTTAAAACCAAATAGCCTTATAGCTACCTAATAATTACATTAGTTTATTTTAGTAGTAACATTTAATAACATTTACTGGTTTTTGTGGCCATGATGAGCAAGTATTTTTCTAACCTTTCATCTGAGAAAATTTATATTTTTTTTTTTTTTTTTATAATTTTATATATATATATATATATATATATATATATATATATATATATATATATATATATATATATATATGGGAAAATTGGTTGGGGGGGCCCCCGGGGGGGGGCCCCGGGGGGGGGGGGGGCCCCGGGGGGGGGGGGGGCGGGCCGGGGGGGGGGGTAAGGGGTGGACCGGGGGGAGCGGGGGGGGGGCGGGGGGGAGGCGGCGGACGCACCCCCCGGCCCCCCCCGGGCCCCCCCCCCCCTGGGGCCGCCGCGGGGGAAACCCGAAAAAAAATTTAAAACTTCCCCCCCAACGAAAACAAGAAACAAACATATATATATATATATATATGTATGTATATATATATATATATATATATAATTGTGTTATTTTAAACTTAAACAGGAACATGTAATAAGTTCAGTATAATATATTAACTTTTAAAAATAATGTAATCTTATTATTGTTTAATAATGTAGAAAATAAAAGACGAAAATATTTATTAATGATCTTAAAAACCCCAGTCAAATAAACTGATAGGTACGAGAGAAATTTTACTTCAATTCTAAAACCTCATAACTTTAAAACAGCTTAACGGATACTTAAAATGGAGACATGTTTAGAAAAGGTAATGTATGAAATATTGCATGGAAATTTTCGTAGTATAGTCAGCGAAACCTATATTGTGACGGGACGTCCGGGGTAAGACGATACGGAACGATAAGCCGGATTAACTGTATTGTTCGTTCGTTTACTTTTTCATGTAGGTTTTTGTGCTCAGTTTAGCTAGAAATAATTTAACAATTGTACAAAAAAGTATTAACCTGAAATAAAAGTATTGAATTTAACGTCTTGACTACACATACAGCAGTTACAGTATTCAAGTTTGCTTAATATAAATTGTTTCTACCCAGCAAGTACCGCGAGGAGTTAAGAGCATTTCTTGTCAGGAAAGGATGGATATGGAATATTAGTATATAAAGAGATTATTTGAAAAGTAACAAGAAAGCTTTAAAAACAAAATAAAAA
Source organism: Rhamnusium bicolor (assembly GCA_029963845.1). Classification (NCBI taxonomy): domain Eukaryota; kingdom Metazoa; phylum Arthropoda; class Insecta; order Coleoptera; family Cerambycidae; genus Rhamnusium; species Rhamnusium bicolor. The sequence continues at coordinate 176,215 of JANEYF010004601.1, read as the reverse complement.
TAGAAATATACTCTCAAAATAGTAACAGAAACAAATATTTTTCTCAATAAATGAACTAAAAATAAATTCTAATAGTAAAGTTATCACAATAATAAAAACATTTTGTCAAAATGAAAAAAAATAATAACATTAATAAATAATAACATCTTGAAAAAGAATGTTTCTCAAAAACTGAACCAAGAAAGCACAAAAAACGGAATTAAATAATGCAGCTGATATCACAAAATTCATTTCTTCACTTCACTTAACATCACTTCACTTTACCTCACCTCACATTGTTTCTTCCTGATTCCTCATCCTTTCACTCTCTTCTTCATTTTGAGATGAACCTACTATCGTTCAAATTTATAATAAATTTATTTCCACAATTTATATGAAATTTGGCAATTTTTAAATAATCATCCTTAATTGTAATTACTTTCCTAATTCTTTTTTCCCTGTTAATTTTCGACACTTCATTTTGAATTAACTCTACGACTTTTTTATCGAATTTCGGAAAAATGTTTCCTTTTTCTGACGTTTTTCTTCAATTTACACCAAATTAATTCAATCGGGGTGAAAATACAGAAATATGGCGGTAATCTCAACGCTTTGTGGCCATGTCTCTCCGCTACATTATCTATAATATACTTCTTTTCATAATTTTTTATTTGCAGATGTGCATTATTACAATTTTCCTCATAATAGAGATCATTACTGTTCCATTAAAAAAAATTTGTAACACCAGGTTAATAGAACTCCTGTTAGGAATTTTATACAGTTGTATAGAATGGTACTCCGCATTGTCAATAACAATAATGCTAATCGGTTTTAACTTTGGAATTAGTGTATTTTCAAACCATTCCTCAAATACTTCTCCTTCTATGTGCTTGTGGTAATCCACGTTACAGTCTTCCATGTTTTTCCGCACAGTTTCAATGCATTAGCAACCAATCCATCAACTGATCCACAGTGTAATATAATCAAGAGTCCCTTTATTAGGTGGCAATGAGATTGGTTGACATTTCCTAGATCCGTTAATCCTTCCTTTTTTTACGATATCATGAGTATCATACGCTGACGACAGCACTTTACTTGCGGCAAGTGATAATATGAAAGATCTTATAAGGATGTCGAATGATGCACAACAGCAAGCCAGGAGGTATTTTAGTGGTGTAAATTTAAGCCTAAATGTACAAAAAACTCAAAATCTAGTATTCAACTTAAATACACATATTCATATTGATAAAAATGACCCTGTTAAATGTTTACGACTTGTTTTAGATAGTAAGCTAACATGGGAAAGTCACATAATTAGTATGTCGAAAAAATTGTCAAGTATCATATATCTGTTAAAAAGAATAAAAAATCTAATTAATCATGATACAGTTTTGTTAGCATATCATGCCTTGTTTCACAGCGTTATGTGCTATGGAATTTTACTGTAGGGTTGCTCTGCACATGCTGTTAAAATATTGAAACTCCAAAAGAGAGCTATCAGAGTCATTACTAACTCAAAAGTATAATGAAAGCAGCTGAAAATTATTTAAAAAACTAGCAATTCTAACTTGTACAAATCAGTATATCTTTGAATGTATCCTCTTTGCAAGAAACAATGTTTGTCATTATCCAATTCAAAATTACTATAATACTAGACATAAACCTATTTTAGCTCCTTATTTTCGCTTAACAAAGAATATAAATTCTTTTAGATATCTATCGATAAAACTGTATAATAGACTACCTAATGACTAGAGAAATCTGAATTATGTCAGTTTTGCTAGGACAGTTAAGACTTTTCTGAAAGAAAATGTGTTCTATGAGATTAATGAATTTATCACTCATTTTAATAATTTGCAGAAAGTTTCTGTGTATTTTATTCTATTAGTAAGTTGTAATGTATTTCATGTTAATTTTACAGTGTAAACTGATTTTATTTGTAATGTCTTTAGTATTTGTATTTTACTTGACGAGTGTAAACGATATTGTATTGTCACACGCAATAAATTTCTCTCTCTCTTGTATCTCTCTCATTGCAAGTTTAATCTAGATAATAAATTTGTCTATTTTCTCTTCTGAATTCTGTTATCTCTTCTAGATATGAATTTCGCCAATCCATTATTCGTCTACTTTCCATTATCGCCATGCGTTTATTAATAGTTTGATGTTTAAATCCAATTTTTCTCAGCCAAGTTCCTAAAGGTCTTTTGGTATATTTTAGATGATAATCTATTTATTTTAATTTTCTGTCTACCACGTCAATAGTTGGGATTTAATTTTTCTGATACGCATCGTAAACTAAAATTCTTAAAAGTTTTGCTAACAATGGGTCCAGAGTTTTCGATTGACCGACGTCGGATCTTTTGCTTTCTTGGGAGGGCATCTTCTTTCATTGGTTTGTGTATTGTGGGACAGGAAACGTTAGTCAGAGATGTAGTTTCACCTAGTACATCCAAATCATACAAATTAGAGTCATTAACTCGTCGCTTCAAAAGATTATTGTAAACATAACGGCAAATTTGTTTCGCTTGCTCGTTCAAATGTAACCGATTTTTTCTTACTGAAAACACTAATGAACTTTGATTTTATTTATTACTATAACCACTATCACTTTCATTTTCACAAACACAATAAATGCAGACGTAGAGGCCTTCCACGGCCGAAACATTTTTACATCAAATACCTTCTTAAATTGTTTTCAAAAACACACCAATCAATAAACAGATATAAAATAATTATTACTTATATTACACTATTACATAACTCACTTCAACACGATAACCTTCTCAAAATATTTTCAAAAAGACGCGAGCAAATAAACAGATATTAAATAGTTATTGTTTATCTTATAATGTTATACTTACAATATATCAGCACTGCTAGACTGATTCTGTAACAAAATTAAGTACGGCTCTGAAGCAGAAACAACAATCATCGTTCTCGCTTTAATGTAATCGGTGTAAAAGACGGAAGATGTCATGTGTTATATATTTGCTACCCACATGTCGCGTGTTCCTCCGCACGCCCCGTCACAATATAGGTTTCACTGACTATACCTTCCCATGCATAGGAGCAATAATACAGCGGTGGCGGTTTTAAGGGCAGCCCTTCCTAGAGCATCTCGCCTATGTGGTAGGTATATAGAGAGGTCGGATTCTACAGGGAATTTTATCTAAATGATTACTAAAATTACAATATCTGATGTGACCAGCACATAACTTTCTTATACCAGTATATATCATGCTGATCTAAAAAAATCATTCTATTTAATTCTTCACTTACCTCAATTAAATTTTAATAGCGTACCTTAAAATGCTTCATTCAAATTTTTAAATAATTAATTATCAGCGTCCTTCAATATTGTCAATAATAATTCATGTAATATATTTTAATAATTTCTTCTTATTGACATTGACATTTTTGTAACTAAATTAGATATTTCAAATGTCAAACAGCCAGATTTATCCTAACCCCATTTTATGAGGTCAAATGCATACAAAATTTCAGTTTACATCAGCTTTATTTAAGTACTTGGAAAATATTTTTTTTTCGCTTGATATAGTACACATGATTTATAATAAATTATTTCTTCAATAAAAAACAGAAAAAACTTTATTTCCTATTTTTATTTTTTTAGAGGACTTCCAGCCAGGTACATTAACAATTTATCCTACGTTTCGTCCGAGTTTTCGGACTTTATCAAGGTTAAAAGCTAAAAATAATGGTTTTACATAAGTCGTAAATTAGATTAGTGACAGAATACATATCTAAAAAAGTGTTTTCTTACTTAATATAAATTTCCTATTTTAATTTCATTGTACGGGCTGATTTTATTTTGTTTTTCATAATTTTTTATTTGGTAGGTGTGTGTAGTTCGACGAGTTAGGCAGAGAGTGATCAGTATTTGGTGTTGTCGTTGATGTGTTTCTTTTTTAAGAGTAGGTAATTATAACAGCTGATAGTATACTTATATTGATGGTCCGAGTGACAGAGTTATTGTACACATTCTCATGATATTGGATAGCCGTTGAGAAGAGGTTTTGCAGTTAGCACATATACAGGATGTATAAAAATTGTTACTATTGAATAAGATTGTGATATATGCTACTTAGATTTTCTATATGTTTGATAATTTACTGTTTTTTTGTTGTTTTGTATTTCGGCCATTTCCAAAAACATGCGTTTTTTGGTATTTCTTTCTTTATGCAGTATGGTTGTATCCGGAAAGTTAAAATTGTGTGAATTATTTATAGCGTGTTCAGTTAATGCTGTGCTACATGAATTAGGAGTTGCTATGGAATTTCTAATTGATAATTTATGTTGATTTATACGTTTATTTAAATATTGTTGGGTTTGTCCAATGTAACACATATCACAATCTGAGCAATCAATTTTATAAATAACATGGGTTTGATTTAATTTCTCTATTGGATCTTTTAGTTTTGAATATAATTTATTTTTTATGCTATTATCATGTCTGTATGCTAATTGTATGTTATATTTACCTAATTCTTTCTGAACTTTTTCCGATACTTGTAGTATGTATGGTGCCGATATGTATATTTTGTCTTTATTTGGATTGTTTTGATTTTTGTCCTTTTATTGAAGAAATAATTTATAATTTAACAGCCAACAACTTGTAAAATATCATCTATGATTTATAATCTTTCATCAAGAATATATTTTTTTGTAGAGTCAAATGCAAAAGTTTAAGTCCATTGGACCCCGTTTCAGCTGCCCAATTTTGCTCATCACCGAATTTTTCATTGTCTTTGGCCTTTAGAACAAGTGTACCAAATTTGAAAGCTTTATTTCAAAAACTGTGGCTGCTATCGCGATACTACAGACATGCGGACAGATGTTTTTCATAAAGTTATATTTTTTCATTATAATTCGTTGAGATTCGTCCAGAAATGCAATAATTCTTTTTCCGAAATTGTACCTTTCTTCTTCCATTCATTATGTCTCTTCTGGTGGTACCACATTCACCAAATTTCATGTGTGACCTAAAATGTTGTTGATAATCTTAAATGCCAAATTTGGGAATTCTCCCATTAGTATTTTTTAAATAATCGCGGATACACACATACACGCACGTACGCACGTATGCACACACGCATGCACAGACCCACAGACACACATATCCACACAGACACATACACGCACCGACAGACATCATTCGGTAAATAGTCAGACTGGATTCAGGAGGGTACAAAACGTATAAATCAATCAAAATCTCGAGGTCGAAAAAAGTCACGATTATTATACTTCCTTATATTACGTATAAGAAAGTAAAAATTATTACTTATTATTAGATTCTATTATACCTAACAAAAACTTTGAGTTTTCTACGTACATACAAAATTCACTATATGTTATATTGTATATAACACTTGCGCTGGTTAATATAATGTTATTTCTGCATTCCATTCACAATTAAACGTAAATGAAATAAATGAATTAGTGCATAGCAAATTTTTGTGATCGTTTGCATTCGCAACTACTCATTGGGAGAAATATTGTATTCCTAATATATGGTTTGGCAGAAAACTGGCTAATTATCGGCAATACTCTCCTTTGCCGCGCGGGCCTTCTTTTACCGACCGGACAGTACATAAAATAGGTAAATATTACCATAAATTAGAGATAGACAACTGGAAATTTTTCACTTGGGAACATTGCCAAAATGAAAATATTCCGGAAATTTTCGATATGTGTTACGGAAAAGTTCCTCGAGAATATTCCCGGAAAGGTTCCTAGCATTATTTACGAAATATTTTGGCGCGTCACAAGTGACGTATCTCTCATTTTTGGCACTAAAAGTGACGTTTCTGTCAAGTTTCAAATCAGACCTTTACATTTTACGATTTTACCTGTGCTCTCAGGATTTTACAGATAATTTTAAAACAAGTGAAATGTCTAGAAAAAAAATCAGCATCTTGGAACATCTTTCAAAAATAATTAAAGTAGGTAACATAGTTGTAAATTTTCAGTTGACAAATTGCTGCAGCAATAAACTCAAGTGCCGCGACAGTTAGGAGAAATAAAAAGAAAAATGGATTTCATTCCTTTTAAGTAAAAAAAACAAAAATATTCCCACAAACAATATCCGACGAATGGAATTTTCGCAAATAGGAATAAAAAAAATAAACGAAGACGTAAATTTTACTAAAACCGTGGTGTAGATATGAATCTACATTTCCATTACTGGGCCGATATAATCCATCCAAAGTAAGATATTGGTCAAAGGAAAATTTACATCAGTATGTTCAAATTGTAATCTGTTATCCTCAAAAGTTAAATATTTGGGGGGAATTTTAGGGGAGAATATGATTGGTCTATTATTCATAGAAGGGAATTTAACTGGTCCTAAATACTTGGATTTACTGCAGCAACATGTTCGGGAAAATCGTCGGATATCAGTGAAAAGATTTGGTGACATTTAGTTCCAACGTAATGATTTTCCAGCCCATAATTACGGTTTAATACAAGAATACTTGAATAATAGTTTTTGCTTCAAATAAAGGGAAGGGGAACTATTCTGGTCGCTCGAGCCAGATCGCCAGTTCTCACACTAAACGATTCTTTTTGTAGAGATATTGCAAATCAGTGATTTATTGCTTTGAAAATAGGCCTTGATACTTTGGCATGGTTACGAGTGAAACATTTTTCAAAATATTGCGCCAAACATGTTATTAAACGTCAGAAATGGCTTTTATAGCAGACTGGGCCTTGCTTATGAAAAGGAACTTTTTGAACATTTCATTGATTTTTTACCTTTGAATTTTATTTTTATTTTTATTTTTGGACATTATTTTAGAGAATGTATTTTATTACTTCCTCACCCCTAAAAGTGAGGAAGTTATGTATTCGTGAAAAAAAATTTTTATTGCATTTCTGGACGAATCTCGACGAATTATGACGATACACAAAATTTCAAACAGAAAAATATTCTGTCTGTGTGTCTGTCTATCTTGTTCGCGATAGCAGCAACAGTTTTTGAGATAAAGCTTTCAAATTTGCTACACAGATTCTAGAGGTCACGGAAGAGATTGAGTTCGTTGATGAGCAAAATCGGTCCCAATTTTTGAAACGTCAAAAAATGTGACTGTTTTGAAATGTCAAAGTGACTTTTTTGAAACGTCAAAATGTGACTTTTTTGAAACGTCAAAGTGTGACTTTTTTGAAACGTCAAAAAAATGTAACTTTCTTGAAACGTCAAAAATTACTTTTATTATAAACTCCACCACACGTCGAGATTTACTACAGTGAGGAAGTTCTGATCCCCAAGTAATTGGCAGCGGTTTTTTTTGTTTAGTCACTTTTTATTTAGAAAAAAATGAAAAATATGCATTGTTTAGAAGATTTGGTAATTTTCTGATTTCAATATTTAACACTCTGTAGGATGAAATATTGAAATTAAAAACATTTCGAAACGTTTCCCAGGAAGACGTAAATAAAAGAATATTCTATATGAAAGAACTACACCGCAGCACAGCTGATTCGATGCAGCAGTCCAGCTGGCTTTGCACGTTATTTTATTAAAGGGGTTCGGTAATTTTCTGGTGTGTAATAAATACACCGTCGGCCAATATTCAATGGATAAAAGTGAATTGCGCATACTAATGACTGTGTTCGTCCCTTCGTGGTTTTATCTGTACGCATCAGTCGATAGAGAATTTTGTGCTCTTTAAGCACACCTAACTCTTTCTCTAAAGATCAACAGTTTTCAAGAAAATTTCAAAATACGTAAACATTATAATTTTGACGGTGGTTTTAGAGTAGTTTTTGAGGAAGTTTATTTTAACCCTTGTCCTTATATTGTTTTTTGTCCCCCAATAAATACTTTTCAAGTGAAAGACAAACTTTAATACGAATATTAATTTACGCCATACCGTTCATACCTACTATAGTATTAGATATTCTTATATTTGCTTGTTATTATTTAAATGTTTCCAGTATAAACTAGGATTGTTTTTAATTTTATGTTCAACATGTAATTACTCTAACCTTCCTTACTCAAAGTTCTGCATCTTCCCCTTAGTTTCGAAAATTTATAATACTCAGCACAGCATGATTTTATGTTTCTTTACATCTTTTACGTGCATATTTCTTTCCTGTCATTAATTTTTTTAGTTCATTGGAAAACCATACTGTAAAATTTGAGCTGATGAAGCGCTTGATGGAACAAATATTTCAATAATGTAATAATATAAAACTTTTCGGTAGCAATATTAACATCTAAATGTTCAATATGGTTTCCCAATTCACGCTAGGAAAACGTTAGCACTATTCAAATCATAGGAGTAGACCTCTTTGGTCACTAGCGCGTGTAACAAAAACTGTCTTGCTGTACCAAAATGCAAAATTAATTAGTCCCAATTTAATAACATAGCCGTCGGACTACATTGGGAGACTTGTTTTATTCCAGTCTTACTAGAATTATTATCCTATGCAGCACCTATCTAACACTGACCCGTCTACGATGCAGTTTCTGTCGTGTATTCGCTATATATTTAATTACAATGCGCTATCCACATTTCTATTCTCTATATTGTTCACACTCATTCCTTTGAAAATGTAATATGTTTTCCAATATATTCTCTCACTGTTGTTTTCGAAATATTTTATTTATTACAATATTATTAGGGTACAGGATTATGCACGTAACATTCTACTACCTAACTTTTTTTGCTTTTTTACCTAGAAAAAAATAATGAGAGCCAATGTTATAGGAAACTTTCTTGCGATTTCCACGCACGTTTAGAAAAACAATTGAACCTCTCGTTTTGGCGATATAAATCAAACTTTTATTTTTTTTAAATAGAACATATTTCTCATTTTTTAAAATCTTCTCTTTTTTTAGTACAATGATATACATATATCATACGTTTGTTCAAACAGTTTGCACAATATTGTGCTTTGAAATAGTGATTGTTGCATAATCGACAAAATCTAAATTGCCATGAATAATTAAAACAATTATTGTAATACGGTTCGACAGTTATAATTGTGTTTCAACATTATTAAGAAAAAAATGGTGTATTATACTTACAGTATTAATAAAAAAAAGGCATTATTAACTATTATGTTTCCTGTGAAAAGAACGCGATTCGTGCTAGTCGCGAATTCGATGAAGATTTCCTAAGAGTCGCGTACCCCATAAAACTTATTTTAAACATATCTATAACAGATTGAGACTGACCCGCACATTAAAAAAAATAAAGAGAAGAGGGACAATCCACGCTCTGTTTTTGATGAAAATATGCAGCTAATGGTTTTATTATATTTCTAAGAAAATAAAACATTCAATTCAAGATGCTTCAAGACATTTGGAAATATCATGAAGGTCAGTTCAAAGAGTATTAAAAATACATAAATAAAAACCATACTGCTATCGTCCAGTCCAAAATTATATGAAAATAACAACTACAGAAGACGTGAATATTGCCAGTTAATGTTGGATAGACATCGTCAATATGAAATTTTTTGGGTTCGTATCTATTTACCCAATACAGTTGTGTTATTATTATTAACAAGGTACTTTCCAGCCTTTCCTTAGCTACGCTACGCTGATGAGGGGCAATAACTCCGAAACACGTGTCCGTAGCTGCATAATTGTTTCTGTTTTGGGGGATATGGCACTACACCTTCTATGTTGTATTATTATTAACTTCCTATTACTATTACTATTACAACTAATACTATTTTTATTTCTTTTTACTATATTATTATATACTTAATTAGACCTGACCGAATTTGTGATGTATAGTAGATTAGCTTACTCCACCATCTTTCGAAAGGAATGTTAAACAGTGGGTTCTGTGTATCTGCGATGTGAACATGTTAAAATTTTTACCCCACTACAAACAGGGGGTTCAGCAATCAAACTTGTTAATAACTAACATATGTTCTTCAATGAGATTTCGTAGCTGTTATAAATTGTCTATATATACTTTAAAAAGTTTATCTTTCAATTTTCTCCAAAGAAAACAGCCCAGCAGGTTTAAATATAGACTTCTTGAAGACCAATGTATAGGTCCTCTTTAATCTATTCAATAATATATGGAATGATGCTGATTTAGTAAGGTAACTATATCTCTGGTGGAGTGATATGATATGAAACTAATAAAATATGCCGAATTTTATTCATTTTTACAGAAAATATAGAAAATGCAACTTACATTTAAAAAACTGTGGCGTTGTCGCAAAATAACTCATGAAAGGTACATAAAATCACATAAAAACATGCGATTGCTAAATTTATATTTTTTAAGACAAATTTACAAAAGAATACGATATTAGTAAAACATTTTATTATTAGGCAGATATCAAGATTATAATATGTTGCTTTGTAGTAAATGATAACTAGTTAAAAAGTGCGGATTTTACTCAATAAATAACAAGAAGACTATGTAATATGTATAAATATACACATAATAAAAGTCCAATGCGCTTTTACAATTGGAAATAGGAAATTAAATTATTAGATAGAAAATGTTGTGCTCATTAAGCACAATATCTAGCTTTTCCCTAAAGATCAACAGTTTTCAAGAAAATTCTTAAACACGTAAAAATTATAATTTTGACGGTGGTTTTAGAGTAGTTTTTGAAGGAGTTTATTTTGGCCCTTGCCCTGGTATTGCTTTTAGTCCCCTAATAAATACTTTTCAAGTAAAAGACAAACTTTAATTCGAATGGTGTAGATTTTACTCAATAAATAACAAGAAGACTATGTATGATGTATAAATCAATACATAACAGAAACCCAGTATGATTTTACAATTAGAAATAGGAAGTTAAATTATTATAAAATGCACAACAATCACAGACACCATGTTTTTAGATCCTCACCGTATGACAAACAAATTATTCCATATTTTGTAGAGTACGTGAAATCTAGCGGTAACTTGTGGCGTCGGACATTTATGAAACAGTGGGAACTACAAATTTACATACAATAACATATAAATCATGGAATTTTCCTTGCGGGTTGTTATGATACATAACCGATATGTTATCGGGCAACACTGCGCTACATTTTAATCAATGCTGTTACACTTATTGGTCAATCGACAGGGATGTATTAATATAAATTAAACAAGAAGTCTTTTAAACTTAATTATGAAGTATTCAATATTATCATTAATGTTTTTTACTTTCTTATACCTAATATCAGGAAGTATATAGTAATCGTGATTTTTTTCGACCTCGAGATTTTGATTGATTTATACGTTTTGAACAATCCTGAATCCATTGTAACTATTTTCCGAATGATGTCTGTCGGTGCGTGGGTGTGTGTGTATGTGTTTATCCGCGATAACTCAAAAAATACTAATGAATGAGAGACTTCCCAAATTTGGTAGTTAAAATTGTCAACAACGTTTTAGGTGACACATTACATTTGGTGAATGTGGTACCACCAGAAGAGACACAATGAAAGAAAAGTAAAATTTCGGGGAAAAAAATAAAAATTTTTATTGCATTTCTGGACGAATCTCGACGAATTATAATGAAAAACCATAACTATATCGAAAAAAGTCTGTCTGCATGTCTGTAGTATCGCGATAGCTGCCACAGTTTTTCAGATAAAGCTTTCAAATTTGGCACACATGTTCTAAAGTCCAAAAACAATGTTAAATTCGCTGATGAGCAAAGTTGTATAAGAAAGTTATGTGCTGGCCACATCAGATATATATATATATATATATATATATATATATATATATATATATATACATATATATATATATATATATATATATATATATATATATATATATATATATATATATTATTAAATATGATTTGAAGGAAACAACTACTCAGCGAGCAAATACCCCGACCTGCATTGAATTACACCTTCAAATCATGATAGATCGATAGCCAATATCATTTGTCAATTCCTAACCAGACATAGATCGATTTCGAACTTATTTGTTCTCCTCAGTATGCCATAGGTTATGGAACAGACAAATGATAGTGGCCAACCTGCTAGTTATATACTAACTAAGGTGAAGTGAATAGTAGTGAGAGGTATGAAACTACTCATATGGTCTGAATGCTACTATCCGACCGACATCCTAGATGTCTCTGTGGCGGATAGCGACTTGCATCACAGCAAGTACCGAGAGCGGCGACCCCTAGCCCAGGTGGACTAAACTAATGTTATTAAATATGATTTGAAGGAAACAAATACTCAGCGGGCAAATACCCCGACCTGCATTGAATTACACCTTCAAATCATGATAGATCGATAGCCAATATCATTTGTCAATTCCTAGCCAGACATAGATCGATTTCGAACTTATTTGTTCTCCTCAGTATGCCATAGGTTATGGAACAGACAAATGATAGTGGCCAACCTGCTAGTTATATACTAACTAAGGTGAAGTGAATAGTGGTGAGAGGTATGAAACTTCTCATATGGTCTGAATGCTACTATCCGACCGACATCCTAGATGTCTCTGTGGCGGATAGCGACTTGCATCACAGCAAGTACCGAGAGCGGCGACCCCTAGCCCAGGTGGACTAAACTAATGTTATTAAATATGATTTGTAGGAAACAAATACTCAGCGGGCAAATACCCCGACCTGCATTGAATTACACCTTCAAATCATGATAGATCGATAGCCAATATCATTTGTCAATTCCTAACCAGACATAGATCGATTTCGAACTTATTTGTTCTCCTCAGTATGCCATAGGTTATGGAACAGACAAATGATAGTGGCCAACCTGCTAGGATGTCGGTCGGATAGTAGCATTCAGACCATATGAGAAGTTTCATACCTCTCACCACTATTCACTTCACCTTAGTATATAACTAGCAGGTTGGCCACTATCATTTGTCTGTTCCATAACCTATGGCATACTGAGGAGAACAAATAAGTTCGAAATCGATCTATGTCTGGTTAGGAATTGACAAATGATATTGGCTATCGATCTATCATGATTTGAAGGTGTAATTCAATGCAGGTCGGGGTATTTGCCCGCTGAGTAGTTGTTTCCTTCAAATCATATTTAATAACATTAGTTTAGTTCACAGGCCTCTATAGTGTACCGATGACCACTTCAAATGTATAATTAACAGCGGTCGACGACAAGTAAGTACCAAATATCGTAGGCAAGTCAAGCAGACCAGCTCTGGAATGCTAGTGAGAAAAAATCCAAGCCGGTATCCTTGAGGGCTGTTGTCCAAGCCGACTCAGCCCCGATAAATGTGCACACGGCCATTTAAAAACATGTCATTCATTCCTTCGGCATTTTTGCTGGCCGGTGCGGGTGATTTTGTCGGGCTAAAAGTGATTCAAGCTTTTGCCTATTCTTATCTCTCGCTTGCCTGGTTTCAAAATTTATAGACGTTTCCTAATTTATGTAGTACATATTGTTTATTGTATACAAACTCACAAGCTTCTAGCTTTTCTACAGAGTAAGCCCGTTATTTTTTCTTCGTATAAAGATGTCAATAACGTGGATATTACTGTTTGATTCCATACGTTAGTGTGTCCCTAGTCACAATGATAATATAATTAAATTGATAAACTCTGAACGGGAAGTTCAAGGGCTAAAGTCTTCAGCATTAATTTTCATTATTGTTATAGTGTTGCTTTAAATATAACCTTTTATTTATCAGATTTTGAATCAGATAGTAGATTCAGGACAAAACCATTTATAGAATAATAGCTCTGTCCAGTTTATAGTAATCCAGTTTTATTATCCATATTTATTATTATTCTCAAGCATATATGTTAATCATACAATACGGTGCCTAATTCTACAACCACCACATTATTATAAATGAAAGCATAATTATAGCCAATTCATCTAGTTGGCATGCATCTAAACAATAGTGCTTGAGATTATCGAGAAGCATTTAGGTGCATTAATCAGGCATCCTGTAGGTACCTAGTTAACCAACACCAACTAGTTTGTTACACTAATTGTACATATCAGTCATGAATTATGTGTGGTTATCTATTTTATGTAAATGTAGAATTGTATCACTGTTTAGAATATTTAATATTTTTAAAAATAAAGAAACTTATCGGTTGTAAATGTTTCAAAAATATTTTATTAAAACACGTGTTTCGGCTTTTTAGGCCTTTCTCAAGAGTACAGATGATACTAGATTTTAAATCGTGTTCTTTACTTATATATAACATCTGGGCAGTACAATACAATTGTAAAGTATTAAATTTTATGGTATGAAACAATGGGAATTTCTTTAACTTACACTATTTTGTCTAAAATGTGACCGGTAAATATTATTTGATCATTTGTTATGTTATTATTATTTTTTACTGCTTTTTTAATTTCTAATATTTCTAATAAATCTAATTTTTTATCTTTATTTTCTGAGTGAAGCAAGTCGATCCAAATATATGAAATGATTACTTTCTATACAGTGTGTTGACATGCTGGTGCTATGTATATTGTTCAAAATTTTTTATGTTCCTCGACCCGTTTGTTTACATTTCGACCAGTTTGTCCAATATATATAGCATCACAGTCAGAACATTTTAGCTCATATATTCCAGTTTTTTGTAATTTAGCTAGTTTATCTTTATTATTTGATAGAATTTCTCCAATGTTATTTTTATTTACGGAAATAATTTTACATCCAGAGGTATGTGAAACTTCTGGGACCATATGAGAAGTTTCACATACCTCTCACCACTACTCAATTTACCTTAGTCAGTATATGACTAGCAGGTTGGCCACTATCATTTGTCTGTTCCATAATCTATGGCATACTGAGGAGAACTGATAAGTTCGAAACCGGTTTATGTCTAGTTAAGAATTGACAAATGATATTGGCTACCGATCTATCATAATTTGAAGGTATATTCCAATGCAGGTCGCGGTATTTGCCAGCTGAGTGGTTGTTTCGTTCAAATCATATTTAATAACAGTAGTTTAGTCCACCTGGGCTATAGGTCGCCGCTCTCGGTACTTGCTTCGCAAGTCGCTATCCGCCACAGAGACATCTATGATGTCGGTCGGATAGTAGCATTTGGACCATATGAGAAGTTTCACATACCTCTCACCACTACTCAATTTACCTTAGCCAGTATATGACTAGCAGGTTGGCCACTATCATTTATCTGTTCCCATAACCTATGGCATACTGAAGAGAACTAATAAGTTCGAAACCGGTCTATGTCTGGTTAGGAATTGACAAATGATATTGGCTACCGATCTATCATGATTTGAAGGTATAATCCAATGCAGGTCGAGGTTTTTGCCCGCTGAGTAGTTGTTTCGTTCAAATCATATTTAATAACAGTAGTTTAGTCCACGTGGGCTAGAGGTCGCCGCTATCGGTACTTACTTCGCAAGTCGCTATCCGCCACAGAGACATCTATGATGTCGGTCGGATAGTAGCATTTGGACCATATGAGAAGTTTCACATACCTCTCACCACTACTCAGTCCTATTATACTATTTCCGTTTATAGTGAACCATAATACCAGTTGGACTGTGTGTTTTCCATCAAGCTTTAAGAAAATGCGTAGATAATTTTCCGAAAAGTTAACAGAATATTTTATTAATTTCTTGCATTATAAATAAAAATATCAAATATCACCCTCTATTATTAATATAAGGTGACAAGTATAGCAGTCTATACCCCAATATTATGCTAGTTGATCTTACAGAATCTCAATAGAGAATGTTATAACCAGTATATAGACCATTTATATTTGTTGTACACATTGAGGAAAATATGAACTGAGCTGTTGTGTAGTAAACGTGACCAGTAACTAACTGTACGGTGTGCTCCTGGATTCTATGCCCAGCTCCGGCAGATGGTACTGTTTGAGATATTGGTTGTGTGACCACGTCTTTTTCAAAGTGTGACGCCCTTCCTCACATCATTTGCTTTAGAATTTGTGAGATGTCGAATTTATGTGGTGTATTATATGTGTTTTTAAGATTAAATTTTATTAGAGTAAATATTTCAAAAATTGCAGTTCTATAAAGTCAGAATATTTGTATTCTCTGAAGACGGTTTTAATACATGTGTGGTCATCACACGATTGGTTTTACTGACAGTACTTTGAATATTGTCAGTAATAACGATTGTGTGAAAGTTATTATTGACAAACTGTCAATATCAGAAATTCTACTGATGGAATTCCAAACTGCTGAAATTATGACGTGGTATCACAATGAAGTAAATATTCACTGTTTGAGGGTTAAACTGACACTATTACATCAGTATTTAGTTGTTCATCATGGAGGATAGCCCCAAAATTATCACAAATACACCCTTTTTTATTAATATTTACATATATTCAGTGTCAAACGTAGAACGTGGATTCTACTAGATGGAATATTGAATAAAATGTTGATTAAAATACTGACTATTAAAAACATTGGCAGTATATTGGACACAAAGTACTCTCAGTAATATTGATGTGTGAGAGCCGCTTAAGAAAGTACATAATATGTGACCTTGGCAGTCAGAATAGGAGAGAAAGTATTTTATTCCAGTAAACTGCATAATAAAACCTCAAAAGTAATTTGGTGTAAATCTAGATAAGAATTATCTCAATACCAAACGATATCTCTGATAAAAATTTTATTAATTAATAACCATTTCAAAAATTCTATACAAGATCATACAACAGAAATCTCTGAAACACACTTTTAAAAAATAACTAAAAAACTAGTTCTTGATTAAACTTTGATTTTTTGTTAATGATTTTAATTTATAAAATTGTATCGAATATTTTAATTAAACTAATGGTACTACTGATGGATTTAGTAGTTTAACCATTTAGTTTTGTAGCTTCTTTGCATTATCGTGTATCACACAATAATAATTACAAATAATTATTAATTCATTGTTCGTTTTGTAGTCTGAATCATGCCGGGGAAAAATGTAATGAGTTTGTCATTAATCCTGCCATTTTACATCGTATAGCAGTAATTAGTATTCGATCTACTGTATCGAATATTGTTATTGCGTTACATTTACAAAGATATTTGAGCAATAATTTTATCATACAGGCAGACAAATCAGATTTCAGACCAGGTAATTGTACTACTGCTGTTTTTAAAATGACCGATGTCATTTCAGAGATTGCTGATAGGTATATTAACCATTTTAATATTACTTGATTATTCCAAGTTCTTCGATACATTAAGTCATAATATAAATTATGTTTCACTCAGAAGATTTTAGCTAATAAATTCGCTTCTTTTTTCCTTAATTCAACCAATTTTTAATAAATTATAGAGATAATTTACACTACTGCATACTACCGAAGTATTTTTTTCAGAATTTTTTTATTGACTATATATATATTATTCAGGAAAGTGACATTAAAATTGAAAGTGACTGATACCAGCATTAACTATCGTTTGATTTCCTTGCCAATGATTTTCAAAATCCAACTTTAAACTTTGTCAAACTAACACTAAAATGACCAATAATTTTGGTTTTCTCAGCCGGAGACTGGAGATTGGAAAAACAGTGGTCAAACGGTTTGAGTAATTAATAATTTTTGAACGTTTTCCGATTTTTCTGCGGTCTGTTATATTCTTTTTGAAATATCATTTCGTCCTACTAGATAATTATTTAGAAAATAAATCGTGTTTTCCTGTCTCCACATAGGATTCACTGTAGATAAGAGACGACCAATTGTAATGTTTTTACCTCATATTTCGATTAATTTTTTAAACCTAAAAAATATGGCCTTTGAAAAATATATACTTTATTTGCGTCATACCTCACTAAGTCCTCTGTATGTTGGGACTAGCAGTTTTCGCTCGCTCTACTAACCTGTAAACCTCTCTTTGTGTTGTGGTCCCGATTTTATAATTCTGTCGAGGCTGAAACAGCAAAATTGTTAATTTACAAAACCAAACAAGCACGAATTTATTAAGAAACTGTTTAGATAACATACCAAGCACAGAAATACAACTCAGTTTGGTAAGTATACTAACTTTGAATTGAAAAAAAAACAAAACTTTAATACAACAGTCATACTAGCAATACTTTATTTGCAAAAGATTATTTCACTTGGATAACTTTGACATGCTAGAAATTGATCTGCCTTAAAATAAATAAAACAGTTCATTTCATTTCCACAACCACCATACGCCATCGAAGACATAATAATTCAAGATGAGTGAATATACGTAGAATTTGGCATTTAACAAAAAAAGGTGTTTTAGAATAATCTCGAGACAAATTAAATATATTTATTGTTAATCCCAGAATATCTACAGTAGATTATCAGAAAAAGATTTTGTTTGAATATCTAATATACTCGTATTTAAATTACGAAATATAAATTTTTCGAATAATGATTATGTAAATGCATTGTTAAGGCATGCAAAAATAAATTGTAAAGGAAATTCAGACAGAATAAATGAACAAGTAGAAGAATTATTATTTGAGCAGAAAACTCAACCTTACTCTACTAATGAAGAATCGATATTACCAAGTGAAGGGGAAGTGTTAATAAACCAGGAGTCTAGTGGTTATCCTTAACATGTTCTGGGAAATTTTTTTTAACAAGATAGAAGACATTACTAATAATTACTAGTATAGAGGCATATTATGATGAATTCAATTCAACCCAAAGAAGATAAAGCTGATTTGGGCTAATGCTGCAAATGATATGATAACCAATACTATTAACATGAATAGCTTGCGCTCAGAAATGGAATAACTTCATACGCTCATATAAACTATGCAAGGATAATTTAAATAAAAGTGGTTGTGGCCCAAATAAATTTCATTTCTTCGCCCAAATGGAAGAGTTTCTGGGTGACAAAGTCAGTATTTCGAACCCTTGTACAATAAATATTGATGTAAATGAAAATCACACCATTGCAAATGTAAGAGAAAATATAGTAACTATGGAAGAAACTGAAGAACCTTTACCACAAGTAACAAATAGGATCCATGATACTCATACAGATATAGAAACACCCAGAAGCAAATATCCCTGAACAGAATATTTTAAAGCAAAGACATATTTTTAAGAAGTCAAATCGAGAGGAATAGAAAAAATAAAGTGGACAAGAATGAATATCTAAGAGATTAGAATTAAAAAAACGAAAAATAAACGCACTGAAAGAATTAGTGGAAGATTGTAGAGCCAAATGTGCAAAGAATATCCATTAAATGTTTAGTATTTAAAATGCATAAGACTGTTTATGTTTTAAATACTTACTGTGGCAGACTTGCATACTGTTGATACTTCCTAGTATTGTTAATATTACCAACTAATCACTGTCAAACGTTGACAGTTATATACTAAATTTCGTTTTGTGGGATATTTGACAATGAAATGAAAACGCGAACCTAAGATTGACCGGTTTCTCCTGCTTAATCAGGCTTCATCGGAATCAATCTAACAGTTATTTAAAAATTACACATAGTACTTTGTATATTATTAACTAAACAAACAATAAACCAAAAAGCTTAAACGATTTTTACAATTAAAATCAAAAATTTAAAATAACACCTCACTACATGTACAGAGTTCTAACCTTACACGTATTAATATGGTTTTAATTTTGGAATTAGGGTATTTCCAAACCATTCCTCAAATATTTCTCCCTCCATGTTCTTGTGGTAATCCATGGTACAGTCCTCCATGTTTCTTCCGCACAGTTTCGATGCATTATCAACCCATCCATCAACTGATCCACAGTGTAATATAATCAACCAAATCCCTTTATTAGGGGGCAATGAGATTGGTTGATATATCCTAGATCCATCAGTCCATTCTTTTTTTACGGTGTCATGAGCATCATACCAAACCATCTTTCACCAGTTTGGGTATTGTGGGAAGGGGAACATTAGTCAGAGATGATGTTTCACCTAGTACATCTATATCATACAAATTAGGGTCATTAGCTCGTCGCTTCAAAAGATTATTGTAAACAATAGCAAGCTGACTAAGTAGTTTTTCTCAAAATCGGGACCCTTACCCAAAAAGAATTTTCCAATTATTATAAACATTAAGGCAAATTTGTTTCGCTTGCTCGTTCAAATGTAGTAGATTTTTTCTTACTGAAAACACTAATGAACTTTGATTTTCTTTATCACTGTAATCACTATCACTTTCATTTTCACAAACACAATAAGATGTAGACGTAGAGCCCTCCCACGGTCGAAACATTTTTGTATCAAATACCTTCTTAAATTATTTTCAAAAACACACCAGCAAATAAACAGATATGAAGTAATTATTACTTATTTTACACTATTACACAACTCACTGCAATACGTTAACCTTAAATTATTTTTATAAACACACCAGCAAATTAACAGTTATGAAATAATTATCACTTATATTACACTATTACACAACTCACTGCAACCCGATAACCTTCTTAAATTATTTTCAAAAACACGCCAGCAAATAAAGAGATATTAAATAATTATTATTTATCTTATAATATTATACTTACAATATATCATATTGAAGTATCCCAGCATGTAAGCTAAACTCCGCCTCGACCGCGTGCCAACAAAAATAACAATCATCGTTCTCGCTTTAATGTAAACGATGTAAAAGATGGAAGATGTCATATGTTAGACATATCCCTCCCTCATGTCGCGTCTTACTCCGTACGTCCCATCACAATATCGGTTTCGCAGACTATACATAAATTAAAGTTCTAGAACTGTAGTTTAATTTGCATTTCTCAAATAAATAAATGTGCTGAATTATCATTTTTATAACTACTGTACACGTAGACAGGCTTTAGAATACCAGATATTAAAGGCAATTTCAATTATTCTGTCGACTTATTTTTAAGAAGTGGTAATAAAAAATGAGCATTCTAAACAGAATTTAGATCCGAACACTGCGCTTAAAATTAAATGTAGCTAAGATAATTGCTATGTATTTGGGAAAATAGATGATAGAAATAATTTCTCAGAAAGATCTAATAAATTATACACACTGATAGTACTACAGCTAAATTTCAAGACAAGATAAAAAACTGGATTCTATCACGAGGACAGTTATTATGTCACAAGTGACAGATTATCTAGTTTATCTTACCTTGACGTATGCCATATTGTCGTCGACTTACGAGGACAGCTATTATATCGTAAGTGACAATTTATATAATTTACTTTATCTTGTTGTATGCCCTAGTTTATTTCTCTCCCAATAAGTTTCGATTGATATTAGATGATGTTAGTTCGAATTAAAGTATTTTAAATGCCTGCATAAATAGTTATCTTATAAAATATATATGTTTTGTAAAATTCTGATATTTTATTTGCTTTTATCTGGGTAAATGGCTAACAACAATTAATTAGTTCGTTTTTATATTAGAACCTCTTAGAAATAATACTTTTATCCAATCTCAAATTGGAGCAAATATATTAAATAACTGTAAAACAATAAATAATTAACCAAAGACTTGTAACCGAGTTAATTGCAGCTCGTATTAGCTATTTACTATCAGTTAATTTATGAGACCGACTTGTGCTGTTTTTAAAAATATGGAGTATGGATTAGTGATGAAACCATTATTATAAATTTTCTCTTTAAAATAAACTCTTCAAACGACTTGACTGCTAATATAGTGTTTTATTTAAATGTTGCAGGTAATTTATCCAATTTTACAAAGATTAAAAAGCTGGACATTACTAAAGGTAGTGGAGCAGACATATACCTGCCAGTTTCATCAAGTTGTGTGCTAAGTTGTGTGCTAATTTGTGCTCTATCTGTATGCAATATTTAATAAATCTTTAATCGAAGGCAAAGTTGCAGATCGGTGGAAATTAGCAATTCACTAAAGCAGTAATAAATATATAGTTGAAAATTACAGAAGATTATGTATATTTGGCAAGGTATTTGAAACTATAATTAAAGAAGAATTATTTTTGATGTTAAAAAGTAAGTTATCCACTCGGTTATCCATGCATCAACATGATTTTTACCAGAGGCACTCTACTGTTACAGCACTTTTGTCTTTTGCAGATACTGCTTTGGAGTTAATGAATGAGCATACCAGGTGAATGATGTGTACATACAGTCCGCTGAGCTGGAATCGCTCGTATTTAGCGAACAGATGTCAAATTGTTAACCTGAAAAATTCTGCATCTAAAGAAAATGTAGTGGCACCACGAGTTCCGCAAGGTTCTCACTTAGGGTCTTTGCTATTTTCAATCTTTGTTAGTCGCATAGAAGCATTTTCACATGTTTATTATATGCAGATGATAAAAAAATTTCAGTAATTAAAAATATCAACCAACAATTATTACTATTATAAGAAGATTTAAATAGATTTTCCTATTTCTGCTCGCTGCTTACGCTTCATTTACATATTAAAAATTATTTTAAAATATTATTTACACGCAATTCTTCCATTTTAAATTATCAGTATAAAATAGATGTGCTTGTTAGAGTGTGTGCAAAAAATAAGGGCCCTAGGTGTACTATTGGAGCAAATTAATCTTTGATTTTCACATTGACCATATTGTTATAGGATTAATCCAAAGACTAAAAAGTTGATCCAAAGACTAAAAATGTAAAATCTTGTGGAATATTTTACACTTCTCTGGTATCAAGTTATTTAAAATACTCAAGCTACGGTTGTTTGAAATTATTTTTACCTTAAATATATCGACATAATTGATGAATACAAAGGAAATTTATTAAGTTCATTAACTATACATTTAAAAAATATAAATTTTATTTGTTTTGTACGCATTCAAATAATTTGTTTTCATAAAATTAATTCTCTGAAAAATATAAGTATATTATCATGTGTAATATTCTTATTCCAAATTACAAAAAATAGTAGTACTCCATAGTTCTTACTGTGCGATTAAACTATCATATCTTGTTCACAATTATTCTGTCAGAAATCAGTATTTATTTAAATTAGGTAATGTCAACACTAATTTATGTTAAACTCGCCCATAAAAGAAATGCGAGAAACGTATAGTTTATGTTTTCGACAGATGACTTGTTTCACTTGTCCTTATCCACAGTCAGATTAGAAAAGAATGTTTAGTCAAATTAAGATAATTATTCTGTTAATTATTATTAGACAAAGCTTTCTTGTACATTTATAATTATTATTATTACTGTTAACTTAGAATACTTATCTCTGATTTAAATTTTTATTCTTTGCTGTTATTTTCACTCTCTTGTGTTAAATTTAACTACTAATTTAGTTTTTTTATTTTTTAATATTTACTTAAAGTTAGGATTTTCTTTAGTGCTAAGATATGAAACCTTTATTGTTATCACAGTATAATTCTGTTGTTCAAAAAATTCATTTTGCACTGGGTTCCCAAATTGCAAATAAAAAGAATAAAAAGTGTTAAACAGCTTGCTGCTTTTCCAACGCGAAAAACTAACTCGTACGACAAATTTATTTTTTCTGGAGTGTATTCATCACATAAAATTTTAAAATATTGATCGTAAGTGAATACTGTTGTATAGGTATTTCATATTTCCAGCTCGGCTTGCAAAGCATATCTTCTTACATCATGAACATCTGTCGCAGATTTAAACTGGATGTCTCAAAATGGATAAAAAGTAACTCCATACTCCTTATTAAATATCTCTAACGGAAGCTTTACAGAAACATTTCACATTGTTTTGATTACAACTTATTTTTATCGTTTCTGCGTATTATATCTTAACCGTTTAAAATAACAGCAACTGAGCTTACCAAGTTAGATTTTTTCCAAAACATAATTCTGCTCAACACAAAATTCTTCAAATTGATATCAATGACTACGTTTACACAAGGATTGTAAATCAGGAGTTAGGGAACCTCCTATACAAATCCCTTCCTCTGTGATGGTTTACACTCGTGTATATCTTGTAGGTTTAAAGAGTATTAATAACTAGTCCCTGACGTAACTATTCGATTGCCAACCGACAGCACCGAAATAATGCTACATTTCGTACAAGTCGGAGGAAATAATGCGTCTCATCTATTTCCCCACGCTTTTCTTTTTTCTTTTCCCATACCATTTTTGCACTGAGCAACCGAATACACAGTTAACTGTGCCAAATATTTACAAATATAAATGTTAAACACATCTATTGTAGTTTATTAGTAATAGGTTGGTGGTAAAACCAGGATTAAGAAATCTGGAAATGTTTAGACACATGTTAATCAGTTGTTAATTGGGCTTTATAAGTCTACTCCGCTAACCAAGAAGAGTAGACTTAGTAAACATGATTTACTAAAAGGTAGTTTCTAAAACGGTTTAATGGTTACTGTAAACGTAGTCATATAGAGGCTTTAGATTTTTTTCGTATTTGCTGGTGTCAAATTTTCTATTGCTGGATATATATTTTCCATGAAAGAGTTACCATAATGCGACATTTTGCATAAGAACGAGAACAATTTGTTTGTTGTTAAAGTGACATCGCAACCAAACAAATTTACAAAATGTAATAGACATTTGTGACATTAAGAAATCACAATGACAATTCAAATGTTCATAATTTACTAGTGAAATTTCCATATACACATATGAAGTAAAAATTATGGATAATTTTAGGGCAACGTTCCTCTAATTTTATCGATAATGGACAATGCGTTGTGGTATTACTACAGAATTTAAAAAGCATTTTTATTTTTTCGTTTATTACACTTTGTTTTAACACATTTGACTGGTTCCATACCACATTTTTTTTACTTTATTATACCTGATATAAGGAAGTATAAAGGAAGTATAGTAATCGTGAGTTTTTTCGACCTCGAGATTTTGATTGATTTATACGTTTTGAACCTGAACCTGAATCCATTCTGACTATTTTCCAAATACGGTCTGTCGGTGTGTGTGTGTGTGTGTGTGTGTGTGTGTGTGTGTGTGTGTGTGTGTGAGTGCGTGCGTGTGTGCGTGCGTGCGTGCGTGCGTGCGTGTGTGTGTGTGTGTATGTGTTTATCCGCGATAACTCAAAAAATACTAATGGCGGACTGCCCAAATTTGACAGTTAAGATTGTCAACAACATTTTAGGTGACACATTAAATCTGGTGAATGTGGTACCACCAGAAGAGACACAATGAATGAAAGAAGAAAAAAGGTACAATTTCGGGAAAAAAAAGTATTGCATTTCTGGATGAATCTCGACGAATTGTAATGAAAACACATAACTTTATGGAAAAAGAAACTGTCTGCATGTCTGCAGCATCGCGATAGCAGCCACAGTTTTTGATATAAGGCTTTCAAATTTGGTACACGTTCTAAAGGCCAAAGACAATGATAAATTCGACGATGAGCAAAATTGGCCAGCTGAAAGGAGGTCCACGGAACCCAAACTTGTTTGTATTTGCCTTTACAAAAAATACATTCTTGATGAAAGATTATAAATCATGTCTACTATATCAAGCCAATAAAATATATTTTCCAGTTACTTAAATAAAGCTGATGTAAACTTAAATTTTTTATATATTTGACCTCATAAACTTAACAGTATGATATTTAAAATGTCTAAATTAATTACAAAAATGTCAATGTCAATAAGAAGAAATTATTAAAATGTGACATGAATTATTTATTATTGACAATATCGAATGACGCTGATAATTAATTATTTAAAAATTTTAATGAAACATTTCAAGGTACTCTATTAAAATTTAATTAAGGTAAGTGAAAAATTAAATTGAATGATTTTTTTTGCATCAGGATGATATATACTGGTATAAGTAAGTTATGTGCTGGCCACATCAGATGTTTTTATTTTAAGTTTTTTTGTTTCTATAAAAACTAACATCTAATTTCAACACGATCCATGCAATTTTATACAACAGCACTACCTCAAAAAAAAATAACCAGTGGCGGTTATTATCAAAAAGAGTTGGCAATTAGCTATTAGCAATGCAAATGAAAGGACAGCTCTCTGGATCACGCTTGTAAATAAGCGCATTTATTTTCTCGTAGCAGATAATAGCTAAGTGTAGCAGTTATTTTATATAAACCATTTTGCTGCTTCCGATGTTTGCTACTTAGTCAATTATGTCATATTTTCAATACGCTAGCTTTTTTACACTGAATAATATATTGTAGTTACGTGTTTGTACAATTTTTTTATAATTTTTTTATTCGATTATTTTATTTATAGTTTTCAGGTTTATATAAATAGCGTTTATAGAAAAGGCCCAATTCTTCTTACAGAATACTTGTTTACAAACAAATATTTAATGTAACTTTTTATAGCCGTTGGAGGCATCATAATGCAATTTAAGTTTATGTGTAATATCAAATAACAAAAGAAAAATTATTATGGGGTAGATTTTTTCAAATATTTTTTCGTTATAATGCTTGTTTCATTGGACGCACTTCTATATGGACTAATTAAAAAAAATTCTTTATATTTTTATTTGTTTAAATAGATCACCTTGTATGTTTTTGTATATTTAATGTAGTTTTGCTCTTATAATAATTGAGATATTTAAAAAACATATGTATGTATATTTTAATATCATAATAAGTGTTCCTAGAAAAAAATAATAAAACAATTACAAAAGCATTCTTTCAAACCTAACATAAAAATATAGTACATTTTATACTGTCATTCTTATATGATTGTGCTAGTATAAAAGTTTCAGGTACCTATATAATAAATCAAAAACAACACCTCCAATACATTTTATCATAGAAATTATTAAAACAACTACTCAGTCTAGGAGCAGGAACTACATTCAATTAAATAACAGTGTTCTTCGTATTAGTAGCAAGAAAATATTGATATTGAAAATATATTAACTCTCCAAAAAGGAAAATTTTCACACTCAAGAAATGATTTCCTCCAGTTACAATACAAAAAACAATGTTAACCAAAAAAAATTTTTACACTAAAGAAATGATTTCCTCCAGTTACAATACGAACATGAGAACACCTAGTCCGATATATATCTACTTTTATCCTTCCTGAACTCACTCATCAAGCAGCTAGTTCGTCAACAAATTATTTATAAAAATATTAAAATTAGATAATTCAAAATATGAATATTGGTCATATTTATTTTGACATTTTAAATCCAAAGACAATATCTAGATTAATCATTGTAACTTCGGTAATCATAATGGCATTCATGATATCTAACCTAACTTAAACAAATCCAGTCTTTTCATGCATTTCAAAGAATCTAACATATTATTTCTTAGTCCTGGAGTGGATTAGAACCATTAATGTGAAGATAACACACGAAACACCAAAACGCTATATACTACATGATGCGCGTTTCGCTAATCAAGTTGGCATCATCTGGAGATGATTAAAACTAAACTTATGCTAACAATCAGTAAATAGTGTTTTGGTGTTTTGTGGAAAACTATTACAAAGTATTCTTTCAATTCTAACATGATAATAATTTACCTATAGTTTTTTACATTTTATACCGTAATTTTTATCTGAATGTGCTAGTATAAAAGTTTCAGTTTATACTACAATATACATGCTATCGACGTTACCTGTATTTGAAATAGGTCGTGATTGTGAAAGACGGTTATCCATCGACAAAATATTGCCGGTACAGTTACAAAAGAGGATTTTTTTATGATTTGTGTGTCATGTTCTGTGTATGTAGTTTTCTCTACCTAGTAGACATACATTGCGTAAAACATATCTATCAAGGGTATATAAAAATATTTTGGATTATTGAGGACGTACGAAATAGATTTTTGTCAGTGACTGTGGCTGAAACAACTAACTTTCGGTGTAATAAGGTTGTTAAATATTAACAACTTTATTATACTGAAAGTCATTTGTTTCATACTAAGAATTTTAAGTGTTCAAAAGGCTTTGTCTCTATCATACAACAAAAGTCGGGCTATAAAATGTGGTAAACATTCGTGAAAATTATCTGCACGGTTTGTCATTTCCTGCGCATGTGAACTATTTAATATTTGCACCATTAACCTCGTCTACGAGGTGGAACATTCTTTTTCTTTGTATAAACGTATGTTCAAATTTAACAGACGTGAATGCAGAACGAATAATAGTTGTGATGCTATCTCGATGGTGTACTTCAGTCATGCTGAATAATACATTGTATCAAGCGATATGTATTTCATTATTCATTTTATACTTTTTCTTTTATTTTTCTACGTATGTATCTGTGAACCATATGAGGCAGTAGTAGCTACCGGTCATGGACTCTGGCGTGGTATCCTGACCCTAATTA
The DNA here is from genome assembly GCA_029963845.1 of Rhamnusium bicolor. NCBI lineage: Eukaryota > Metazoa > Arthropoda > Insecta > Coleoptera > Cerambycidae > Rhamnusium > Rhamnusium bicolor. The sequence goes on along the minus strand of JANEYF010004601.1, from coordinate 148,088 downwards.
TTATTTTGTAAATTGATTTTTATATTTTTGTCATGTAACGAAATTGCAAGCTATTTCATTCCAGTTTGTTGTGTTCCGCGAGGAATTAAGTTTCTGCTAGTCTAGTCCAGATGGCGCCACAGATTTCTACTGGAACAGTCGGTTTTGCAGATTTTTGCACTAAATATCTATCTATCTTTATTGTTCATACTCTACTCTCAAATGTCTGTCTCTTTCCAAACTATAACCGAGTTTAGGTGGGAGGACCGAACGAGGCTTCCTTCTTCTTACTAGTGCAGCGTTCAGATTTAAACCATCTATAATTCTGCGGTCTGGTAAAATTTATATGTTTTCTGGTATTATCTTGTGATTTAATGCTAATCATTATTTAAAAAGTTGCTATATTGATTTAAAGTACCTTTGAGGTAATTTTCATAATAATATTGTACCGTAATTATCTTAATTTACGCCTTGGGCGAATTTGCTTTTTGGTGATCCGGTCACCTTGGTTGTTCTTTGGAACAGCCATTATTAATATTGATTAGTATCAATTTATCGTGCCTTGCTGGCAATTTATCTAATATTACTTTGTTATTGTAATAATTTCAGGTGTTAATTTAAACTAACTTTCGGTTATTGTAAATTTTAGATTTACTTGGCAACGTATGTCGCCATTTTGTATCGTAGTTAGTTGTTTTCTGTCTTTGCCTGTTGATGTTTTAGGTCACTTAGCCACGTTGGTAGCACTCTGAAAGTGGTGACTGGTAACATTTGAAGATTGGTACACCTGGTTGGACTAAACCTATTTGTTTATAACCTTTGTGAAAATTATCTAATTTGGTGCATTTATTTTGTGGTGGATTATTTAATACCAGTGCATATATTTATCAACCAGATCTCAGAAAGGTAAGGTTTTTCTAAATTTAAAATATCGAATGCTTACTTGAACGTTTCCTTAGTATTTCTTCAGGAACGCTACTCTAGTGGAACCTTGCCTATTTCTCTGGCAAAGATACCTGCCTAGTTATCTGGCACTTGATTCAGTTTTAATTATCTAAAGTAAACATATAGTCAAGTATATAGCTTTACTTAACTTTATCTGCAATTTCTTAGAACCTCTCTCGGAGGAACTAATAAATAATTTAATTTAACGTTACCTTCAAGTTGAAAACTATCATATTGTTTTATATTTAGCAAATATTTATTTACGTTATCTTTCTAGTTGTCTGTCTATATACAGACATTCTAAATTTTATTTTCTGGAAGCTTAACTTCTTTTAGTACAAAATATCTTAACGTTTAGTGAATACCTATTTCACTGGTTTATTATCATAGCTACACCTAGTTTATTTGCTGGACTAGTATTTTTTCCATTTACTTAAGTTAGTTGAAGTCTTCAACTTCCTAACATATTGTAGGATACCGATCCTAGTTTGTTTAGTTTGCAATTTACTCTGTAAATTTGTGTTAACTCATGTTTCGTCTACGTAGCTGGACAGTTCAAACGTCATAGCTTTTAATTTTGTTTTGCCTATAATACTGATCTCATAAAACTCTCCCCTTTTTATGTAAATACCTGGACCAAGAGAAGAGGATAACTGGTGGATCGAACTGATCATTATATACAGGGTGAAACAGAAAAACTATATTTTACACAACTGGCATTTTTCTCAAGGGTAACTGCAGTACGGACAGTGGTGAGTCAAATTGACCCCGAACCCATTAAAAGCTAAGCCGTTGGTGGATTCTTCGCTGGACTAACCCCTGGGAAGTTAAGTAAGATCTTCGTCCCCAGTAAAGTTTATTTGGTCAGAAGAACGTTGTGAGAGATCAGTAACTCAATTTTTTTCTTGTATTCTCGATAACATCATTTTTCATTTTTCTTTTGTTTTCATCATTTCATATCATTTTTTTTTGTTTTTGAATATCTTGTATATATTGTACATACATACTAGTCCTGATTATACTTTTTATAAAAATCATATCTTTTTATTCCACTTCCTTACGAACCGAATTCAAGTTTTAACGTTAACTTTACCTTTTAAAATAAAATTTTAATTATTTGGTACTTGCAAATGTCCTGGCGCCCAGCCTAGATTTTGGTGATAACTCAAATCAATCGAAGCCCTAATTCACGACCTGCTCACTGCGGTCAATAAGTACAACCCCCAGCTTATTGTGTTATGCCAACAATTGGACGGGGGTGTTGCAGTTATAATCGAACAAGACTTAGATAAATTAGGGAAAAATTTATAAAATATCAGCTGTTATTAATTCATTATTTCGAGGGTGCCAAGAGCATAATTAAATGACTGCTATATTCTTGTTAATTTTCATATCCTTACTTCAATCAGAGGTGTATTCCTTTAAATTAAAAGGTTAATGTTATATCAACCAATGCTTTCAGCCCTCTTGGTATTAACTTTGGATGTTACCGAACGCGCCAAAATAATCACAAGGTAAGAAGATATTTTGTTATGTATGCATGAATATATTTACGCGTTGACACATCACCTAGCGTCAACCTTGAAATTGACATCATTTATCGCTTAGAACTTTAGTTATTAGCGAAAAATACCTCCCTTTCCTCGCAGCGAAATTCGATATAGCCTGGTATTCTGATCCGATCTATCGACTCCTCCCAGGTATGAATTATATTGTATAATTAAGTGGGTTTTAATTACAATCGTTAAGAGATAAGAGTTAAATCGTGTTGTCGGTGAAGGCAAAAGATAGACAACCCCAATTATAACCCACCACGGCTAGTCAGCTATTCTAGGAGGCAAGAGTCATGGGTAAGAGTTCTAGAACCGCTAAATTTGAGAATTAGTTGTTAAAATTCGGTGTTGTTATAGCAAAGTATTATTTAAATAATGGGAACAATTTCAAAGGGCTGTGGGCACCATGAGTTAAAGAAATTCAAGAAAAAACAAAATAAAATTGAAACTAATTTAATTAAATCTACTTGTAGCAAAATTTACAAAATATCACAACACTACTAGCCCAAAAGACAGGCTTAGTAGCAGCAACTATATTAGTGAGATATGCAAAAAGTTAAGCATAACAAATCAAAATCTTAAGTAGAGCAGCAGCTCAAGCTCTGACAGCGGTAAGATAAAACAAGAAATTTGTACAAGGTACAAAATGAGTTAAAAATATTCAAGAATATATCTACTTAACAACTTATTCTACTCTCTACAAGCGGTAAGCACAAGCTAAAATTGCACAAAAACAAACCTCTAAAGCCCGATAAGCATAGGCAACTAACCTACAAAGTAACTTACCCCTACGTGAGGTAAAAAAAAGGTACTACGACTGTACTACGAATTTTTGGCAAAGGGCCACCAAAATCAACCATAGTAAGCAAAAGGTACAAACACACGCGCACCAAATTGTAAGCAAAAGGCAATTACAACGGCTGTGTTAGCGATTTTAGGCTAAAGGCAACTAAAATCAGGTAACCGTGGTTAACATAATCTAGTAAGTACCAAATATATAATTTACAAGCAACAACATATCCTGCAAGCAGTAAATTACAACTACATAGGGTCCTACGCCTTACGCATTTAAACAGACACTAACACTGGACTGATGGTCAGAATAATACAAAAAAAATAAAAGGTAATGGCGTGTCCGCTTAAATGCAAACGGGCACCAAACAACACATCTTAAAATAACATCAACGGCTACAAGCGAACCACAAGTAATTAAAAAAGGCAAACTAATGCCGGCTATAGGCCCTAACGGTAAGCAATCTATACCCTAACTGGCAGAAAATGCAAAAAGTAGTTATCTTAAGCAATCGGGCTGAACAACAGCTCTTTCGATAGTTCCAGGAAATCAGTTAGTGCTCAAAAACTCCTTGGCCAACATCAAGGTAGGAAAATATCGCTATCCCAGTTAGAGGGTGGTAATTACGGGTTGTATTACCATAAAAAGCGTAAAACTCCAATACACCAAAAAGGGTGCATCAAGAGGAATGCGTAAAAAAATTCCTCAAAAAATGATAGAAAAATCACAGTAATAAATCAATCAGGAAAGTCTGAAACAAAATCCCGATATGACTATACGTTCTATAAAATAAATAAATTAAGTTAACATACCTGCAACTAACATCCAATAAAGCGATTGAGTTATTCAAGCCACGAGGTGTTTCAAGAAATTGCAACAGCCGACCAGTGCTTGTGGTTGCCTCGTTAGAAATGCCTGAGTCGGAAGCGAGTTAATCTAAATTCCCCACCACGACCAAGCAATTGTTGATTAGTTAAATTAAATGAATTGTCACCATGGACTGATATTGTACCGATCAAGAAGGTATGTATATTAAGTTTCAGACTTTACTGGTAATCATTTTCAAATTCAACATATTCAACAAATTCAACATATTACGTGAATTAACAGGTGGTTAACAATTTGTCAGTTGACTAGCCTCGTGCCGCCGTAATATTCTGGAGACGGAACCTCGAGAGGGTGTTCTGAATCGAGAATAGGTAATAAACTTGTGACAGAAATTGAAAATTTACTGTTACAATTGATGCACCACCTATGGCTGCCCTTTTTTTCCAAATAAGTCTTCTTCGTGGCACTTGTACATATCCACTAAAAATCAACACATCAATAAAATTTTTAGTTCAAATAATATAATACTTTGCGTTTTATTATTTCGCTCTTCTTCTACCCAACTGTAAACTTTCTTTATCTTTGTCTCTTTGGGGAAATAATCTTTAAAGATCTAGGTAAAATCTTTTGAAGTCCAAATAAAGCGATTTCATCTTTAGACGAGTAGTCATCGTCCCTTTCTTAATAGGTTAACTCAACTAGAACTTACAGTTCAGAGCCGAGCCTGGTATAATTGTTTATTGTTAAAAATCTTCTCCGTGTAAATCTTCATCAGCCAATTTTTCACAAGAATTTTGAGATGGAAATATAGTACTTTCTTGAAACTTATCTTTCACATTCATCATCAATAAAGCAAGCACGTCGTTCAGAGAAAAATTCCTAAAAAAAGTAGTTATGCGAATGTCGTTTATTTGCCTATCGTACTATATTTAGTACATTTTCTCGTAAAAAAATGTAAATAATGTAATACTAACAGTATTTCTGTTTACCATTACCAAGAAATATATTAAAGGTTTAGTATCATTTTTAATACAAAACAAGGAATTGTTTTATTAAGTTATAAATACGTATGTATCTTCCAAATCGGTTGCCGTAATTTTACATTTCAATGAAATTTTATAAATGAACTCTAATTACTTCACTTTTCTCTTGTAATAAACTGTACAAAATACACCCACACATTAAGACAAGACTAACAGTGAATGCACATTTACACTGCATTGTCCCGAATGTTCGAACTTTTTTTCAAGACATATCTTTGGGTTAATGATTCTTGAAATATGAGCAATGGTATGCCACTGAATAAATTAAAATATATATATATTATTTAGATTAAATATACTGAATTAATTTTAAATTATAATCTAAATGCCTTTTTATGCAACGTAAATTTCCTTTCATATTTCACAATAAAGCTGCATGTTCAGTTAATAATTGTTATAGGAATGATATAGGGCACAACAAAATTTTCTTTTGTTGTGTAATTTATGTTTCATAAATATGTCTTTACTAACATAAAGTTTGTGTTCTCCATGATAGCCTAGGAGCCAGTATGTTTTGTTTACTGTTCGCCTTCGTCCCTGTTAGAGGTTTCTAGGCCGTAATATATAATTAGTTTCATTTGTCTTCTAAAACGGTGTTTATTTAGCAAAATTATTGTCCCCAATCACTAACCCACGCTGCCGTTCTACAATGTTTTTATTACGGATTCAGTTGAAGTAGCAAATACTTAAATCTATTTCGATAATAACTGTTCAGTCAGAGAAGATTATAAATTAATAAATATGTATTTCGCGAGGTATACAAGTATTACATTAAAATATGTCCCCCTTGGAAACAAGGTCGACGTGTTTCACCAATTTTTCAAAAAAATTTTATCTCCAAAGTTATTCAGGGTGCCTACTTTTGGTTGGGACACCCTGTATATGTAAAATATATTCGTTTAAAAACTAAGTAGACGTAATTACAAATTTCTTTTACTTTTATAGCACAAACAATATTTTTCACTACCTACAGGGTGTTTCAATGATGTCATGACAAATTTTAAGGCGTGATTCCTCTCCTCAAAAAAAAGTAAAATAACAAGAATAACGTTCTTTCCTAAAATACCTGCTAAGAGCTCTACGATGCTTTGAGTGTATAACATTAAACAGGCTTTTGAAATAATTACTAAGTGATAGTTGAAGACACCGACATCAAATTTGGCATGGAAAATTGTTTTATACCCACATATTCTATTAATTAATGTATTTAAAGAATTGCGTTTACAAAGACAACTCAAATCACTCATAAACAGAGATCGGCAGGTCGCGATAAATTCCAGAGATAACTTACGATATTTTCAGTCATCACTGATAATTATTTTAAAGGGTTAGTGTCATACTTTCAATTCATCATCGTAGGTGTTTAGGAAATATTTTAGGAAAAAATTTATAATTTTCTTGTTTCTTTGTTTTTTTTTTGACCGGAGGAATCACCTCTCGAAATTTTTTGTAACATTATTGAAACACCCTGTATATTATTTAATTTGTATACAAAGGTTGTAACGGTGCGTTTTTTAAAATAAATAATTTGGACTATATTCTTATAAATTATGTGGATATCATAGAATTATAAGTTAAATTCCAAATTCAATAAAATAGTTTTCTAACCCTTATTGTACTAGCTATTTATTGCGCCGCTGCTGTGCGGGAGAAAAAAGTTGTTTACGAAGAGGATCGTTGTGCGCGCTCAGAGTTGAATTCGGCGGTGTGTTTAGCGACAGACAGGCTTGAACAAGGAAGGCCATCGAGACAGTAGAATTAATGTTGTTGGGGTGTATAGAATTTTTTATAACCTGTGACGGTGGTTTGAATTGTTAACTTTGTGAGTAGAAAGTGTTGGCAAGGCGATGTCGACTTGTGGAAGGAGCTGAGCTGTTGTGAGTATTATTAGGTCCAGACCGTATATTCGACAAAAGAAGAAAGAAGTAAGAATGTTTACTTTCATTGACGTCTCTACGACCAAAAAGATACGTAACTTAAAAAATTTTATCTTCACACCCCTAGGCACTACCCATTAACTTGTGTCTGACTTAAGTGCGTCGTGAGTGAATAGTAAATTGTTGACATACTTTTCTATAAGATTTGCTAATTCGCCCCGTGCTGCTCAACTAAATTCGTGTAATGATTTTATCTTTATTTGTGCTTGATTATCATTGACTGTTTAAGCAGCTACTCATTTTTTCCATCTTTCAATGGTAGCCTGTTGTTTTTAAGATAAGGAAGAACCTTGTATATTTGTAACATAAAAGATGGTGGCGCCCTATAACAACTAACTGAGTTGGTTTGATATTTTGTACTATTTGAATATTGGCGATTGCCGTGTATGACTTTTTTTTTGCTTTATTTAGGGGTAAGTTTGATTTGATTTATCTAGTTAATCGCTTTGCTTCCCCTGCCCGAGTAACAGTCGTAAATGTTTCTTTTTTATGAATGAATGTATTTTGTTCTAACATTTTCTGTTGAAATATATTTATTAATAGGACGCAAAAGTTTCTTAATGAGTCTCTGATTACGCACAGAATAAAGCTGTCTGTTTAGCTTAATATTTAGCTTTAATCCTGTTGTGTCAATGGTCTGCCTCGTTCTAGTCTGTCTGCCACTAAATACACCCCCGAATTCGTCTCTGAGCGTGCGCGACGATCCTCTCCGTAATCAACTTTTTTCTTCCGCACAGTAGCGGCGCACTAAATAGCTAATATAATAAGGTTTAGTAAAAGTAATAATTCAAATGATATCCACATAATTTATAAAAATATGGTCCAAATTATTTATTAAAAAAACGAACCGTTACAACCTTTGTCTACAAAATTAAACAATATACAGGGTGTTTCAATGATGTTACAACAAACTTCGAGAGGTGATTCCTCCAGTCAAAAAAAAAAAAAGAAACAAGAATAACATTTTTTCCTAAAATATTTCCTAAGCACTCTACGATGATGATTTGAAAGTATGACACACAAATTTTTTAAATAATTATCAGTAATGACTGAAAATATGGCCACACACTTTAACATCGTCTTTGCTTTAACTAGTACAGGAATGCATTTCTTCTTTAATAATACCCCGAAGAGGTAGTTGTTTTAATTTATTTGTGTTTTAAAACTGTTAATTTAATTTCTTTACGACACTATTTTAATATCTATATTAAATAATGTAATAGTTTACACAAATGTTAGATAATTTTTTGAATACATATGCGTTAGGAAGTATAAAGGTTCTTATTTTGACATATATTTATATTAAATCGACATCTAAAAATAGATTTATTTAGTTATGGTAGCAAACAGAGGACACGTAATTAATAAAATGACACTACTTAAATTAACGCAATTGAAGGACGTGAAAAATATATTGCCATGCGTTCACAAAATATGAATTTAAATAAACATTTTTAAGTCAGCAAAATATTTCAAATAAACCTAACCCCTAAATCCAATCCCTAAAATGCAATTACAACTAATTTATTGCATTGGTACTAATACTAGAAACTATAGTAAATGATGCAATTAGTGTAAGGCAGAATTAAAGTGCCGGGGCATGTGTGCGCTAATTGTACAGATAAGTTAACTACAAAGATCGTGACAAATGGAATAAAGAATTAACCATTTATTAGTTTTGTGCCTGTCTCAATACTAGGGAAAATTATCAAAATTAAAAATAGTCAGCTCTCAAAATTTACTGTTTATATATTTTTTTAGAAATTATAAAATTGAAAAAAGTTTTTATCTAAATTTAACATTAAAAATTCTTTTCTAAATTGTAAAGACAATTTTAAATATCTTTGTAAATCTTTAAATGTCTGTGATACAGTGGTTTACCTGGATTTGTAACTAAGCCCTTAGTTTCCGATATTCGATTAGTGAAGTTAAGCTACACTTAAATGTAAATGTAAATAATGAAGTAAATCAACTAAATGAAATACCTCGTTTTAAGGCATAAAATGTAATGTAGAAAGAGACAATAAATATATTAAAATGGAAATGGAATGAATCGAGTTCGGCAATTGGATGGATGACCGACCGTCTAACAGTCGGTAGGATCTCAACAGACTAAAGCTGGAACCACACTGATCCGGCCGGAATCGACTCTGATGGAAAAGAAAATTGCCGAAGGAATAAAACAAATAAATTTAAATGTATAAAACCACACATGATCGGTTAGTATTCGACGGCAGGCGGATAGCCGTTTCGGAAACCTTCTAGGAGCATTCCGTCGGAATATTTCCGATGGAATGCAAATTGGTCTACTTATAAACGATATCAACTGAATAAAACACTAAACTATTTAAATTAAAACAATTTTTTTCTATTCTTTCTCACGTGAGATGCATGTTCAACCATCGGTGTCCGAAAATTCTGCTTCTGTGAGAACATACCGGTCAGAAGCCGATTCCGGATCAGCGTAGCCCAAGCTTAACCAGGGAAGGCTGCTAGCCTGATGCAAGTGGAGAGGCGAGTCCAAGTGGAACCCAGGTTGAAGAGGCCTGCTAGTAGTCTTGCCATTCTGCCAGTGGTGCAGGCAGGCAGGCCCAGGCTGTGGGTTGGTTGACAGCCGAGGACCGCGGTTCGGAGTCCACGCTAAATTGTTGGTCCCTAGACAAAAAGTGCCAATTGTGGCCTATTAGCCTAGTAAAATAAATAGCCACTACTACTGCTAAGCCTTTATTAGTTCACTTATCTCTGTGAAACATAGTCGTATTGTTAATGATCATAATATTTTTTATTGTTATTTCCACTGAGATGTCTCAGTAGAAGTTATGTCATTGATAGCATCCAATCCCAAGCAACTTGCAGCCATATTAGTTGAGACCGTAGCAAGTTACTGCTTTGCCAGAAGCTCCATAACTGTTGTACTTATTTCACGTTACCAGACCACCTCTTTGCCACAAAAAGCAGAATTATGGAATTCATTGCCAATCATGTTTTCGCTATGGTGTAATGAGCATATCCTTCGTAGGATTCCTTTAAGAAACAGTCGTTAGATATTCTAATGCGTAATTCTTGTGTTTTATACACAACATCCATTGGATTCAGGTCCATAAATATAACTGGTCAATGAGTACACTATCAACAATCTATCTAACTGACAAAAATGTAAAAGAAAATATTGTGTTCCACTTTCATTCAATTGGTGTGGTAGAATTCTCAAAAAACTGACTAATTTTTTAGATGTTTTGTAGAATTTCCTGGTTATTAAGACATTTGATAGAAACTCATTCTGATTGTATCATATTCTTGCTTATCCACTGTTCATCTATTTCGTGTCAATGATTATGTCAACATATCGACTCATCACTAAATCGTTTTGCTTATCTCGTGTAGATTTTTATTCTATCGCTATAATAATTGCTTAAGGAATCCTAATGTATAATAAAAATCATCCGATAAATTGATGTAAGCAGTACAGGTCAAACAAATATGCAATCGTTTATTTCAAGAACGAATGATGTGAGAATTTATATGAAAATGCGCAGAATACCATACGTTCCTTGGTATACATAAAAATCACCTCCAAATCGTGAAGGAAATAAAAAACTCTCTCTTTGAGATACATAAAATACTTAGTAACAAAACTAAGTGTCTGCAATAATGAGCTGTTACATAATAATATTATTTTCAACAAATATTAAGCACACTTAATTTTCATGTTCTTAGGCCTGCATCAAGACAAATTGATATTTTATCTGCCAACTGCTAGAACCAACATAAAAAGTACTCTCCTTTACGTAATATGTGCAACTACATCACCCTGTTAACATTTTCAGCGGCAACTTAGCCGCCTTAAAAAAAGAATTATTTTTTTACAATTATTATTATTGTCATTATTTTATTACAATTATTGTAAATAAATTGAAAAACTAAATATTTGAATATTTTATTTTTCAATTTATCTTCTATTTTTGTATTTTTTAGTATTGTTTTTAATTGTATGCCTACTCTGTTATTGGGTTTTCAGCCTGTTGACTAGTGTAAATAAATAAATAAATATGTTTAATATTCTAAGTTTGATATAATCCTTATGATTAATAAAAAAGAGAGTACGAAACTTTTCCAATTTAATAACGACATCTGCAAGATGATGAGGTACATCCACAGAAACATACACATTCCAAACGTCATTTACTAGTGTTTATCCGAACGTTATTGGAAATACAGAGGGGTCTTGGAACGGGTATGTGTGTGTGATAGTGTACTAATATTATTGAGTATGCAACATGAGCTGCTCGTATTTTTTCCTGCGATTTCTAAGACACCACAGAACTGCTAATTATTGCTGAACTATTTAAAAGAGCAAAAAAATCTGCAGATGAACTCGATGTATTTCTCGACCTCGAGCAAAGAGTTTCTGATGCAGAATCAGTTACTGAGCTTGAGCAAAATCACCTAAAAGCTCAAGTGAGAACTGCTGAAAAATAAATCTGTTCAAGCAGCACAACATTATGCATCATTATGTCGTAGAAGCAGGATGATCAAAAAGGCTAATATTCATCTTTTTAAGGTTAATCTAAGATCAAATAATTCCCTACAGTTTTGAAAAATGATGCTAACACACTGATCGACTGTTTCTACTCAATAAAATGAAAGATGTATATCTGACACAATTGCAATGTCATATGTCGTGTCGCAATCGTTCACGTATTTTCTTTCTGAGATGTGTGCAATTTCGATCTACGTCCATCGTAGCATTAAGAATGTTTTATTTTATACAGCACTTGGTCAGAGACACTAATGCTCTCCTCACAGCTCAGGAAATATAGAATATCTTGTTGGCAACGGACAGTATAGAATTTATTAAAACGATAATTTTGTGAATGTAAAACAAATACACGGTTCTAATATTCAAAATTTTAAGTAAATATGTGATTCATAAAGAGAGTGACTGATAAACCTGGCGTGTAGTTCTTTTAAAAAATTGTTTGTTATTTCTTTTATAATTTTTTGTATCGACAAGAATAATACCCGTTCAGGTACAGATAATTTTGAAATAGTAAATGCGTACATATGGACTTGACTACAATGACAAAAATGTTGGCATTCCCATTTTTAAGTAGTACAAATATTTTTATAAGAAGTAACTATCTGGGTTGGTTTTTCATTGCAAGAAGATAAGTCAAATTCAAATTCATTTATTTATTGCAATACCTTATAAATCAAATTAATAAAATACAAATCAAACATCTTTAGTTTAGTTTTAAGTGAAGTATAATTGCTATTAAATATAAAAGAATATTTAAAGCATTAACTGTTATAGCAATTATTTGCTTGGACATTATTTTCTAGTTAGACTTACCTAAACATTGATAAACCGGCCCTATGTACATTTAATCTATGGTCTTATATTTCATTCGTAATTGTAATACTAAAATCCTGAATACGCAAAATTCATTGATTTATATTTGGATATTTTCTGAAAATAGCATGTAGGATTTCACTTGATGATACACAAGTTTCTATATGTACACAAAAAATCATATACAGTGAAATCTCTCTTAAGCGGACACCTTTCGGACTGCCAAAATATGTCCGACTAATGCAGGTGTCCGCTCATGAGAAACTGTAATGAAATGCCACATTTATTTAATGTACATGTTTATTACTAAAAACGTATAAGGTAAATAATATTAACTACATATTAAATAAAATCATAAACAACATTTATTATGGTACACTGAAGAACTCAAATAACGTAGTTTGGCGCGTTTTTGTTTTAAACATGCCATCTTGAAAATGTAATTCTAAGTCAGATAACATCTCCATTGCGCTAGAATCTCCCTTGTTTTTGGAGAATTCTTGTAAATCCTTTACCAAACGAATGGCTTGTTGATAATTTGTAACATTATTTGTTTGATTATTAATTATTTCTGCTTCTTCATCAGAATCATCAGAAATGTTCGCGGTTTCTGTTTGTGCTGGTATATAATCGGCAGAAACTAGGTCTTTATCATCTTCTAATATTAAATTGGTATCGATGTTAATAAACTCGTCCAAATCGTTGCACTTAATGCCTATTTCTTCAGAGGTTTTCCATATTTCAGATAAGGTAGACAAAGGAAGGTCATCTTCTGCTGAAAAATCGTTGGATTCTATGGTTCTTCGGTTGTTTTCAAGGGAGAATCCTGCTTTACAAAAACAATGTTGAATTGTCTCTGCTGTAACCTTCTGCCAAGCAGTTTTTATAAAATAGACAGCATCTGGTACATTTATAGCTTTGGCAAGACCTTGAACACCATCGACAGATTCCATTTTTGATAATAGATTTTTAACCAAAATTGCTCTATAGAATGCTTTAAAATTTTGGATAATGCCCTGATCTAGTGGTTGAACAATTGACGTACAATTTGGTGGCAAAAACAACAGTCGAATATTTTGTAGCCTAATATCTTTAGGGTGAGAACACGCATTGTCCAAGAATAGTAAAATTTTTCTTTTTTCTGTCCCCATTCTTCTATCAAAATCCGTCAACCATTCTTCCATGATAGCACATGTCATCCAAGCTTTTTTATTACTTTTCCATACGACAGGCAGTTTATTCACACTGATGTTTTTAAATGATCTTGGCTTTTGTGACTTACCAATAACCAATAACTTTTCCTTCTCTCCGGCCATATTTACACAATGCACTATTGTAAGTCTTTCTTTAGGCATCTTTCCACCGACACATTTTTCACGTTTAAATGTTAATGTCTTGTCCGGTAAAGCGCGAAAAACCAGACCTGTTTCGTCTACATTGAAGATATCTCTTGAGGGAATTTTATTTAAGAAACTCTTCACATCTTCTAGATTAACACTTCCAGCTTCTCCAGATACAGCTTTGAGAGCTATATTATGCTGGCTTCGAAATTTTTCCAGCCACCCAGATGACGCACTGAAATTTTCGTATCCCAAACTCTCTGCAATCTCCTTTGCTTTAGCCTGAACTAGAGGCCCTACAAATTTGAGAGAAAGGGTAAGCTGAAAATGTAATTAATGGCATATTTTTATTAATTTACCTGATAACGGGATTCCTTTATTTCTTGCTTTTACGAACCAATCATAGCACAACTTATCTATGTTTAAACCCATTGGCTTTAAAAAACTCCGTTTCATACCCGTATTAACATTAGATTGCCACTTGCTCAATAATTCACTTTTACTTTTAACAATTCCAGCCGCTTGTGTCTTTTCTATGTTAAAACGTTTCGACAAGTCTCGTACACTAAGTTTCTCTCTATTGTATGTTTCCATTATGTCAATTTTCTCTTTCAGAGTTAACAAACCACGTTTTCCAGACATTTTGTATTAATAGTTTATATATAAACCACTAATTGGGAACAAAAGTTCAAAACTAAATAATCAAAGACTAAGTACAATATGTACTAAGCCGAGCGGACAGGAAATTAAGCTTGCAGTCGGTGTAAGCCCGAGCTGATACAATGTTGCGCAATGTTTTATAATTTTATGGTGTCCGTTTAAGGGAGAGCTTTGCCACGTTTTGTATAAAAATATCGCGTCCGCGTCCGCCCAAGAGAGAGTCCGCTCAATAGAGGTTCACTTATATGGAATTTCCTATTATGCAGTTCCGGACCATGAAAAACTGTCCGCTTAATAGAGTTGTCCGTTCAATGGAGGTGTCCGTTACGAGAGATTTCACTGTATTAGCACAAGTAGTTTTTTTTATGTAAGCAATAAATTATCGAATTGCTATTCCGCTGTTGTGTAAGGGCAAAGAAAAATACAAAAACACATTCCTGATGCCATTTCTGATCCTCTTTAGAAAGTGTCGAAAATTCAGTGTCAAATTGGATAATTTTTCCAGGTTCTTGAAATGTTTAACACTAAACTATTGATAATTTTTAAATTTCTAATCATTTTCTCCATACGCTTATATACAAAGAAATATCTGATGTGGCCAGCACATAACTTTCTTATACCAGTATATATTATACTGATCCTTAAAAAATCATTCTATATAATTCCTCACCTCAATTAAATTTTAAAAGCATACCTTGAAATGTTTAAATACTTAATTATCAGTGTCATTCGATACTGTCAATAATAATTCATGTCATAAATTTTAATAATGTTTTGTTACTGACAGTGACATTTTTGCAACTAAATCAAACCTTTCAAACGGTTAAATTTATCCTAACTTCATTTTATGAGGCCAAATGTGTAAAATATTTCAGTTTATATCAGCTTTATATAGGAAAATATATTTTATTCACTTGATATAGTAGACATGATTTATAATCTTTCATCAAGAATATACTTTTTTGTAAAGTCCAATACAAAAAAAGTTTGGGTCCCGTGGACCCCCTTTCAGAAGGCCAATTTTGCTCATCACCGAATTTTTCATTGTCTTTGGCATTTAGAACAAGTGTACCAAATTTGAAAGCTTCATCTCAAAAACTGTGGCTTCTATCGCGATACTACAGACATGCGGACAGTTTTTGTTTTCATAAAGTGATGTTTTTTTCATTATAATTCGGCTAGATTCATCCAGAAATGCAATAAAAATTTTTAATTTTTCTTTCCGAAATTGTACCTTTTTTCTTCTTTCATTCATTATGTCTCTTCTGGTGGTACCACATTCACCAAACTTAATGTGTCACCTAAAATGTTGCTGACAATCTTAACTGTCAAATGTGGGAAGTCTTCCATTAGTATTTTTTGAGTTATCGCGGACACACATACACACACACACACACACACACACACGACCGACAGACATCATTCGGAAAATAGTCAGAATGGATTCAGGAGGGTCCAAAACGTATAAATCAATCAAAATGTCTAGGTCAAAAAAAATCACGATTACTATACTTCCTGATATAAATCAGGTATAAGAAAGTAATATACCATTACACATAAATTGCTTGTATATATTGTTAAATAATCTATATTACATATTTTACTCTAATATTTAAAAACATGTATAAACACAATTTCAGAAATTAAAAATATATTAAATTGTGCTATACACTTTAAACTAGACTTAGATATTTCAAACTGTGTATTGAACTTGTATACATGGACGAGATATGAAGCTAATGGCAATACATCTATTGAACTTTTAATTGATACTGCTGTTCAATCAATTTTCGCCATGCTCTAATTACACTTTAATCAACACTACCAGGCACTAATGTTACTGATAAAAATCTTTAAATCGATATACCTTTTTACTGTATTACGCCTTACTATAAAAACACGTAATTCATGAAAATGTTTATCTATATATAGTTAGAAATCGATAGTTCATTGTGTTTCTTCATTTTCATTTACTGTTGCTATTAATAAATAATACAGCTAGTAGGTTGACGTTTATTCCTGCTAAACCACACCAGATACAGATTTCTAGTAATATTTATGGTTCTCTTTAAATTTTGTTATAAAACACCATTTTCTTTGAGCTTGAAATGAAGACGTTTTGATTTTTTTTAAAACAATTTGTGTTACAATAAGTAAAAGACATTTGAAAATTTTTTTAAGTTATTTTATGTTCTCATTTGAGTAGTACTACGACTACGTAATAACTATTAGCTTGGATCCTATTGCAAATTATATCTAAAATCCAAATTTTAAAGTTTAATTTATGACATCTTTACTATAATTTATTATAATTTATATGAATATAGAAGTCTTGCAATATCCGTTATTAAAACAATCTGCACAAATAACAATTAGCTACTAGATTTTGGTCAAGTTGTTCCTGTTTGACTTTTAAGTGTGTTTCTGAGGTAAATAATGAGTAACTCTGAAGACTCCGATGTAAATACAGCTATTTCAACTTTAAGGCCAGGAAAATCTAAAAAAGTGTACGAATATTCAAAGTATGATGTGATTCGAAAAACGTCAAAACTGTTACGGAAAATGCCGTTCTCTCTTATTTCATCAACAAAGTAAAGGTTCAAAAATCTTCTGGTTTATAGAGTACGAATTCAATGTTGACAGCGATAATTTCAATGAAACAGAACTGAGTATATCAGCAAATATACAAACTTAATTGCGTTCTTGAAAAGAAAAGGAGGGATATCGTCTTAAGAATCAAAAATACTTACAAGAGAAGATATCAATATTTTTTTTACTATAAGTTGTAATGAAATTGCAAACCATATCATTCCAGTTTGTTGTTTTCCGTGAAAAATTGTTTCTACCAGTCTAGTCCAGATGGCGCCACTGATTTCTACTGGAACAATTTGTTTGGTAGATTTTTACACTTATAAACAATGACTAATTATCTGTTTGTCTTTATTGCTCATACTGTACTCCCAGATGTTTGTCTCTTTCCAAACTATAATCGAGTTTAGGTAGCAGAACACGACGGTGCTACTTCCTTCTTACTAGTGTAGCGTTCTGAAGACAACACCTGTAGTTCAGCGGTCTGGTAAAATTTATATGTTTTCTGGTATTATCGTGTAGTGTTATGATCACCATTATTTAAAAAGTTGCTATATTGATTTAATGTACCTTTGAGGTAATTTTCATAAGAATATTGTACCATATTTATCTTAATTTACGCCTTGGGCGAATTTGCTTCTCGGTAATCAGTTCACCTTGTTTCTTCTTTGGAACAGCCATCATTAATATGGATTAGTATCGATTTATCGTGCCTTGTTGGCAATTTATCTAAAATCTCTCTGATATTGTAAACTAACTTTCGGTTATTGTAAATTTTAAATTTACCCGGCAACGGAATCGCCATTTTGTATCGTAGTTAGTTGTTTTCTGTCTTTGTCTGTTGATGTTTTAGGTTACTTGGCTACGTTGATAGCTCTGTGAAAAGTGGTGACTGGTGACATTTGGTAATTGGTACCCCTTTTTGGACTAAACCTATTTGTTTATAACCTTTGTGAGAATTACTTAATGTGGTGCATTTATTTTGTGGTGGATCATTTTATACCAGTGCATATATTTACCAACCAGACCTCAGTAACGTAAGATTTTTCTAAATTCAGAATATCGAACGCTTACTTAGTATTTAGTCAGGAACGCTGCTCTAGTGGAGCCTTGCCTAGTTCTCTGGCAAAGATACCTGCCTAGTTATCTGCAATAAACATATAGTCAAGCTATATATCTTTGTTTAACTTTATCTGGAATTCATCATTACCTCTCTAAGAGGAACTAACAAATAATTTAATTTGAAAATTATCATGTTTTATATTTAGCAAATATTTATTTACGTTATCTTTCTAGTTGTCTGCCTGTATACAGACATTCTAAATTTTATTTTCTTGAAGATTATCTTCTTTTAGTAAAAATTATCTTAACATATAGTGAATACCTATTTCACTTTGTTTATTATCATAGCTACACCTAGTTTATTTGTTGGACTAGTATTTTTTCCATTTAACATAACTTTTATTGATACTTAAATTAGTTGAGGTCTTCAACTTCTTAAAATATTGTGGGATACCGATCCTGGTTTGTTTGGTTTGCAATTTACTCTGTAAATTTATGTTAACTCTCATAATATCTACGTAGCTGGACAATTCAAACATCACAGCTTTTTACTTTGTATTGCCTATAATACTGATCTCATAAGACTCTCCCCTTTTTATGTAAATACCTGGACCAAGCGAAGAGGATAACTGGTGGATCTAACTGATCATTATATACTGGGTGGAGCAGAAAAACGATATTTTATACAACTGCCATTTCGTCTCAAGGGTAACGGCAGTACTGACAGTGGTGATTCAAACTGACACCGAACCCATTAAGAGCTTAACCGTTGATGGATTCTTCGCTGGACTAACCCATTTGAAGTTACGTAAAATCTTCGACCCCAGTGAACGTTTATATTTGGTCAGAAGAATTTTTGTAGGAGATCAGTCACCTTTTCTTTTGTTTATTTCTTGGTCCTAAACCAAAACTAGGTTTTTTAACTAAGAGAGGCCATCTTAGCCTATGTAAATTTTTGTACATATTCTTACAAGTTTATTATACTTTTTATTAAATAATATATTTTTATTCGACTTCCTTCCCAACAGAATTCACGTATTAATGTTATCTTTACTTTTTAAAGTAAACTTTTAATTATTTGGTACTTGCAAAAGTCCTGGCGCCCAGCCTAGATTTTGGTGGGAATTCATGTCACTCTAAGCCCTTATTCACGACCTGCTAACTGAGCTACCGGTCAGTAAGTACAACCCCCAACTAATTGTGTTATGCCAGCAATTGGACTGGGGTGTTGCAGGGTTGATAATCAAACAAATTCAGCATTGCAGGTAAATTAACAGGAAATTTAAAAAAATTATTCTGTGTTTTATGTTTATAGGTAGTCTTGACTGCTGGAGCATTTAGTGGTTATTGTAAGGACAACTTGTTAACATGTTTACAGACTATGTTTAGGTTCTTTTTTCAAAATTTCTCTTCCTGACATAAAAACAATGCTTCCGGGAACAATCACAGTAACAGAAGTCTATCTTAGGGCAAGTTGTATCGAAATGGTTCAACCAAAGTTCAACTGAATTTCGTTTAAAATCCTATGTTACGATTGTTGTAATAATCGTAATCTTGGATTTTAAACGAAGTTCAGTTGAACTCTGGCTAAACCACACCCTTAACGTGTTGAACTCGGTTCAAACTGTAAGAAAATATATCTGCTCAACCGAATGAAGCGATTCATCGTTTCTTCGTTGCATATAGAAATGGATAATACACGAGACAACATATTGGCATTAACACATTATTCCCAAGCATTTTTTGCGGTGTCAAGATGGCCCTCAGAAAGCATCAAAAGTAACTATGAATCTTAGTAAATCTTAATGTAATAAATAGTAATGGCTTCAGAGGACAGAATAATTGAAACTACATAGTGAAAATTTCCCATAGGGTTAGAATAATTTAAAGCAAATTAGGTATCCTTTACCTAGGTGAAACATAAACACGTGTCGGTGGATGTTTTAAAGTTTTGAAGTAATTGTTCAACTGGTGAGTACTTTTGTTTTATTTATTTTTGGTTTTACTGAACAGAATAGTTAGAAAATAACATTATTGAGTCAGCCGTACTGAAGATAATGTGTATATTATCTTTTTCATAATCCAAGTTTCAGCATTTTGGCAAATAGCCGAGAAAATAATTATTTAAAAAGATATATGTTATACTTATCTGTGTAGTTTTGTAAAAAGTTAGAAAACAATAACTACTGGCAAACAGTTTTTAGCGTTATTAAATCTTTGTATATAATACAATAAAATAATCCTTAAAGAAACAATTGAACTTCGTTTGAAACGCGTATTTAAAATTTTGAAAGGCATACTGACACCATGCATATTGCATGGTGTCTTATAAACAAGTACTTGTATACTTCTTAAGGCGTAATATGCAAACCTTGTTTAATCATCAACGTATTAGATATAAGCAAACTCAATATACGCTTGTACCCACCACAATGTAAAAATGAAGATGAATAAATTATTATTATTTTTATTATTATTATTATTATAATACCTACTGCGTTTATTGCATATAATAATATATCGCTAACAATAACGAAAAACAAAAGTCAAATACTCAAGTGTGTCACATTGCCAAACTCATAATTCAATGCCCTATCCAAAAATGTAAAATTATACAGGGAGTCATGATAAAAATTAGAATGTTGCTATTACTTCCATTGAAACCGAAAGTGATAAATACTTTTTTTTATGTCAAATAATGTCTATTTGTTAGTGTGTTGACTATGTATAACACCATTTTTCTAAGTTAAAAATTAAACAAAAAAAAAGGAGGTGAACCATACCTCACTAGCACCTGGTATAAAAAGATTTGTTTGTAACTTCATATTTGTTTACTATACTGTCCGCCACATAACTCTCGTACATATTGAGACTTCCACCCTCCATGCGTTATGGCTGAAGTACATCGACGCCTGTGTTAGCCAGTAAGGTTCAAAACACACGAGGCGGTGTTCGCCGAGTCGGCCGCCGCATCAGCAACTTGTACTACACACATGAGGCGGTTTATCATTTGGCGTAGAACGCATCAAAATACAACGTTGTAAGTTTAGTTCTTGCTGTTCTGTGAGTTCAGTATAATGTGAAGAACTGCAAATTTGTCTACTATGCAACGCACAAACTGCTAGAAAAATGCCTGTCGTGTGAACAGATCCATTATATACAATAGAACCATGCGCCGCTCGAAGCATTAAAAACGCCTCGGCACGTCAATGGAACGAAGGTTCGCGCTGTTTGGATTTCGTTTGTATTTTGGATGTCGCTTGTATCGCAGTTTGAAGAACTCCATAAGTTTACATTACGGCATTACGGTGGCCGATCGGCGTATCGTATAAAGTGCATAAAGTGGCTGAAGTTTCTCTAAATGAATGACCTATATAAGTTTCCAGATTAGCCAGATTTGAAAGCTTTTCAATTTTACTGGGTAACACAAAAAGTATTTTTACCAACAGGATGGTTGATGGTTGATGGTTGATGTTTGATATCGTAGATAGAAACGCGGAACGTCGTTGCTAATTTTTGACCTCACATTGATATAATATAATAAACATTACAGATATTAGACAACCTCCGAATTCAAAACCGAAGCTGCACGGGCATGGGTTATACTTATGAAAAAAATACTGACACAACCTTTTCCAACGACATTGCCACTGCTGGTGACGATATTCGAACTCGCAGCTAGATGGAGAGATTATCTGTTCGCACTTGCTATCGCGCACTCTAGTCAGTTATTCCACCGAGCCAGTATATATTTTTTAATTATTTTCAGATAGCAAATACTATTATCTTCAGAAACCTTTGTGAACTTCCGCGCCACACCATTTTTCGAATCCGGAATTCTAACAATAATGAAACCGCTGTTATCTTTGAAGTTCTCTAATTTCATTTCGCACAATTCAATAGAACGGATGCCTTTTGCAATTTCCATCTCTGCTACTAGTTTCATTAGTAACTAAATATCAACAGGGACCTCACCTAGAAACTGTTACACTTCATCTCTGCTAAAGGTATTAAATTTTTTGGATTTGATCCCGTCATTCTGCCTTTTCAAAAAATCTCGGATTTTGGGAAACATAGATATATCCCCGGATATATCTATGTTCTTAATAAACATTGCAGATTTCAACACTCACCCCATAGGCTTGACGGATAATTTAATAAAATAGATTTTTCCGAAAAGTTAGCCAAAAGCGATTTTTCAGAAACGACATCATTATTTTAAAGATTTATACATTAATTTCTAACATCCCTTTGACTTTTTTCGATAATAACGATGAACACGCAATACTTGCTGCCTCGTCGATCACCGGAACATTCATTTTAGCAATAAATTAAAGCTTTTACAAAATTTTTCATGTTGGTTGTTATCGTCGCTTGTGAATAAATAATTCAGACACCTTGGCAATAAGGCAAAGGTAACTAGCATATCCATGTGTTACTCTGATTCATAGATAACTAATGTCACAAATAAATAAGTGAAGCATCAAAAATTAAAACTAGATCTTAATATGCAACTCGGTAAGTAAGTAATTTTTATCAGTCACGCACTCTATTGCCGCCTCGAATGGTAAATACTACTTACTTCCCTTGTAGAATAAATGACTATTACAATTAGTTGCATCATTTTATCACTAACGATAAAAAGTGACATTCATTTTATAACTAATTATAAAAGGAAGGTCTTTTCAAAACTAAAATGATAATCTAAATGTTGTCATTTTGCAACGATTAAAAAAAAATTGTTAGGACACAGGTGAAAAGTGTGGGTTGGTCTCAGATTTAGGCGATTCTGAAAACAACACTGTAAGTCATTCTTAACACATGCTATAAAAAATTGATCATTATAAGCCTGGCCAAGCGATGGTAGATTCTGGGTCGGGCGCAATACCAATGCGCGCTTGTTTACGGTGACGATGACACGACACACTTCAGTTGTTATCTGTCGGTCGATGCATAGAGTACTAATAAATAATAAATAATGTTGAGTGTAAAGAGTAGAAAACGACCGTACGCTGATAAAGTGAATAAATTTAGCGGTGAATTTCCGGATTTATTCTATGATAGATGTAAAATAATTTGTAAAGTTTGTGATCAAGACTTAATGTGCTGGAATAAATACGGCTGCAAAATTCATGTCAATAGTAACCGGCATAAAAATAAAAAAATGGCGTGTCTTCTTTGGAACCTCAGTTTATGTTTGATTTACTGTTAATGCTGATTTCCTGTGATGTTCCCCTGCGCATATTGGATAAACCAGCATTTCGGGAGTTCTGGAATAAATACAATCCCCAGGTGAATTTACCAAGTCGTTCATCGTTACGTAGATATGTACCAAGTGTTCATGAAGACATTGTAAATAGGATTAAATGTGCATTAAAAAATACACAGCTGTGGTTATGTGTTGACGAGACAACAGATTGTAAAAAAAATTCTATTTTAAATGTTATAGTACGTGTACTCGACCCTGTTAAACCAACATTTCCACTATTACTAGCTAGCAAAAGACTAACTGCGTGTACTGGCGAAACAATTACGCAGGTGGTGTTGGAGACTTTCGAAAAATTTGAACTGTCAACAAATCAAGTGTTGATGTTTGTGACCGACGGTGCTGCGACAATGCGTTTGGTGGGCCGTTTTCTTCAAAGATACGATTGTAGGTTTTTACATGTTACGTGTAAAGTGCATGCGTTCCATCTTTTAGCAGAAACGATTCGAGCATTTCACACACTGTGTCCTGGTATTCCGGAACCACCAGAGCCGATTCTTACACGTTGGGGAATGTGGTTGAAGGCAGCTTTTTATTATGCTGAATATTTTCAACAAATAAGAGCTGTGATACTACAGTTCAACCCTAACGAGGCTGCAGCTATTAAGGAAAGTCAGACAAGCTTTCAAGATGTTTCCCTTGAAACAAATTTAAAAACTATTTATAACAATTATAGAGGACTACACGACGCAATAGAAAAATTGCAAAATACTTCGTTGTCGTTAGTGGAATCGCTGCAAATATTGGACGACGCGACGTAAATACACAGCTACAGACTATAAATGACGCAAAAAATAAGCCCGTTATTGAAAAATTCGAGAATGTATCCTGATTTTACCAAATTAAGACAAATTTGTGATGGTGCATCTACAGCTGCGTTAAATGAATTCACAGAGTGTTTTACTTATGCCTGTATTACTTCCGTAGATGTCGAACGGTCTTTTTCAAAATACAAACATATTTTTTCACCACAGTGAACATCGCTTACTGAGACAACTGTAGAAACATATCTGATGCTGCACAGTTATTATAGAAGTGCTCCAGTTTGTGATAACGACAACCAAGCTACTTCATAAATCTGCTTAAGAAGGTGAGTTTTGTACATGTTTTTATAAAGTGTACCAGTATTAACACAATTTATTTCCATTTATTTTATTTATTTATTTATTTATTATTAGTTATCACTTAGATATACAATTTACATGTGTGAACGTCATTTAACAGTTTAATAATAATATGCAGCACTAAGCTTACAAAATATAAGGAAATACATAAAAAAGAATTTAAAGCGAACGAAATAGTACAAAAACATACATCACAATATTTAAAATATTTTTGTTTTTATTATTGTACTTATTCAAGTATTATGATATGTATGATGCATACTCAGTACGTCTTTGTAGGATTAATGACCTTGGCCAGGCTTAATCATTAAGTACTCAAAGAAAATCAACTTGGTGAAACTGAAAGAAATGGAAAATGTTCGATACTATGGTAAGCACAACAATTAAATAAATAACCCTGTATGTAGGTTATTTGTTTGTAAATTACATTCATTAGTTCACTTATTATATTTAATGCCCTAACAGTCAATCTCTCGCATCGACGGAATCAATAAAATCACAAGCCTCTGAGTGTTGAAAATTATAATTTCATGTCTACATGTCTGCATATAAAATGTGTTACTTGAGCACATTTATGAATATTGAAATCCCACTAGATTAGCTGGATTTACTCTAAACGATCTGAAATTAAAGCCCATTTACCCATAAAATTAGACCTGTGCGAACACATAATCTGTGAATACGACATAGTTACGCTGCAGGGTAAATATATTATACAGAATTAATTTTAAAGATAAACTCATTTTACTGCGAAAGGGATGATGTAAAATTGGAAACAATTTTGAACATTTCGTTTAATTATTACCGATTGAAAATCCATTGTGCTTATATTAGAAGCGACAAAATTAATGTTTTAATTAGAAAGAAACATTTATTTCAAACTACTGTGGAAATTTGAGGTGCATGTTAAAAACTGATTTAAAAAAATCTTCTCAAATATCCAGTGACGGGGCTATGGCATAGCACGACTGAGCCATGCACAAGGGACCAAACCTGCAAGGGGCCCGTGAGGGCCCAGACCAGTAGGGCAGTGCAGGGCCCCACACTCAATAAAAGATATCATTCTAGTAAGGAACGTATTGTTTCTGCATTATTTCCAAAAGGATAAAAATACCAACGCTGTGACCTACTATGGAGAGAGGCAGGTCAAATTTCATATTTGTATTTCATGATATACCTAATATAACAAGAAAATTCAAATAGCATTGAAAAAAGACTCTTATTGGTAGATTTCAATATTTAATGCCAAAATTAAATTATGTTTTGACACATTCTCTAACAGTTTTAAATTTTTCAAAATCCGCTCTCAATTTAAATTGAAATATTTCCAAATATTTTAAAAATTCTTTAATTTAAAACCATGGTAAACAGAGTTATAAAAACTTTTTACCTCCTCTTTCATTTTGTTAAATCTGTGGCACTGATTAATTGTTAGAAACCTGTCAATGAAAACATTGCTATTAAATTAGACCAGTAAATATCAATAAAACAGATGTAAACATCATTACATTCAACATTATTAGAAATATGCGATAAATTATTATTGCCTTGTAGGTAAACAATATGTAAATTACGATCGTTTACTTATCGGACAAATAATGCGGTTATTTCTCCCGCATAAAGTCATTCCATACCTTAAGGGATAATGGGGCTTGTAATTACATGTGTTGTTATTATTTGCAATTAGGGCGTTGGCAACTGGGGCGTCTAAGGATACTTTTATTACTTTCTGTATTTGCCTCAAATATGGGAAAACTGTTTATATGCTCTCTCAGATTCTGGTTTTTTTCTTCGGATTATTTCGCAATCACTCTGTATGTGTCTATTCTTATTATTTTTTTAAATGTCCATTGCTATTGTTTTCTAGCATGAAATATATGTTATCCAATCGATCGATTAATAATATGACAATTTGTTTCATTGTGTTTTGAGAAATACCTACTTAAGAAAAGTTGTTAAAATGCGTAGGAGATCCAATAAATCCATCTATAATACTGCGATATTTACGTACTCAAATCAATTTAAACTCAGCAAACACAATAGTACTTATAATGAATTGTAAATAGTTATACGACAGAAAGTCGTAATTTAAAATAAACTTTGCTTAATGATAAACTGATTCGTGGAGGCGTGTAATTATTTTGCATAATCAATATATAACGAAGATATTCCTACTTCAACACAAACCTGATAACAAATTCTATTTCGATTACAGCTTTATAAAATAAAGATAAATAGGAATAAATTGTTACTGGGAATCTAGTCTGCCCTCTGTACAGCCTTCTTGATACAAAAAGGTCAAATTGGACTTCAATAGATCCTCACAGGTCTATAAGCTTCTACTTAGAACTCTGGTTTACAACAAACAGCAGAAATTCTACTCAAGTCAATCAATGCTATATGTCAAGCATACAGAAATATTTACAGATTGCCGTTTCAAAGTAGTTATCTCTCTTCAGTGCGAGAAAGGTAACATGGAGCATACGGGGACGGTAGGTTAGTAGTTAGCGAAATTAATGTATGAAAATTCCATGTCGATCCAATGAGGTATAACAAAATAGTGGAATTCTAAATCCCATCTGCCTCTTTATCTGCTTTCATGGATTTTACGATGGTAATAGGAGAGAAGGAACACCAAATTATGTACAAATAACAACTGGATTAAAAACAATTGAAAGTCGATGAGATTTGATTTGAGTTGCACACTTTTATTTGCAAAACGTAAATAAATACCCAAAAGGAGCTTTACTTATGTAGTTGCTCAAAATGACACCAATTTTGTTCGTGGCCACAACGGACTCTTTTCAAAAATTTCAGTAAATGAAATAGTGCTACGCAACGGAACACTACTCCATTCGCCTCCGTGGATGTATCCCTAATAGCTTCTTCCAAATTTCTTCTGGATGGAACACTATACAATTTGGATTTTATAAAGTCCCAATAGAAATAGTTTAATGGGTATGTCACGAGATTGCGTTGGCCATAAAATAGGACCTCCACGAACACATTGATTTAGAAATTTTTCATCTAAATACGTTCTAACTGATCTGGAAAAATAAGGCGGAGCTTTCTCATGTTGAAAAACTATCTCGTTGGCTCTAAATACGTTCGCATGCTGTTCAACTACTTCCTCAATTCTTGATATTATTTCCTCTTCAAGAAGTTGCCTGTATAGTAAGCTCTGCTAAGTCCCCTGCAATAAACACATGCCCCACTGATTTCCCAAAACACCTGCCCAAATATTTAATTTTGGGACACCGGGTATGATCATGAAATATGTGAGGATTTTTGTTACTCCAATAGTGTAGCTGCTGTTTATTTTGTTTTCTGTTTAGTGAAAATGTTGCCTCACCGCTATAACAGTTATTTCTTAAGTAGTTCGGATCTCTTCCAGCTAAATTTTCAACCGCTACAAAAAATTCATTCTTACGAGCAGGATCTCCAGGTACGAGTTTATACAACAGCTTAAATTTATGAAATTTTTTTTTCTTTTAGGGTTTTCATCATTGATGTTTTGGAATTGCTAGTGATCTGGTACTTAATTGTGCGTTTTCTTTTATTTCTGCCACCACTTCGTTTTCTTTGTCAGTAGTTATTGTATTTGGTTTTCCTGCTTTTTGCCATTATTCATGTTCCTTATATTTAAATATTTTTTAACTAATTTTGTCAAATATTGCCATGATGGCCTATCGGGAAAATGCTCACTGAATATTCGCACAGTTTTGTGATAGTTCCTACCCATCTCACCGAAAATTAAATTAACCTGCACCTTTTCTTCTAAATTATGCGGCATTATTTTAACTAATTTAAGCTAAAATTGTACGTATTTCTCTATTCCTTATGTAGATATGTCATCAAAAACAGGGAGTGTAACTGTGCGAAAGAAAACAGGGAGAGCAAAAAATTAACTGATGATAAAGAAGACAAAATTATGGCGGAAATAACAGAAAAGTCACAACTAAGCACCAAATATAGTAAGTATATAAAATACGTTCAAAAAGAAAATGAAAGCAGATAAGTGCGTGGCAAGTGCGATTTAGAATTTCCCCATTTTATTATACGTCATTGTGTTGACATGAAATTTTAGTAAATTGCTACTGAAGAATATGCCTTTAACATAAAGTATCACATGCTTATATTGAACATAGAAGAGCGAATATATCGGTGAGTGCAATTTTGACTTTTTAATTTTGAATTTTCACTCAAGGTCGTAAACTTAGAATACGACATCAAAATAAAATTAAATTCAAATCGCTGAAAATTAGATAGAGGTAACTTACTTTTGGACCTTACTATACAGTATCAACTAGAATAAATGCATTCAACTGTAAAAAAGGGCATTATAGGCTAACTCAAGAGTAAATAGTCGGTTTAACGTTAATAACATAATAATAAAACATGGCAATAAATACCTTGTCTATGTATTTACGTCAATTAGACTCCGCCAAACCCGTAGATCTCCAATATGAGTTCTGAGTGCCCTAACTGGGATAACGGGTCAAGATAATCATCCTGACTATCGGTATATTTGAAGGGATGAAGCTTATGCTGTCTTTAGAGTTGAAGAAAAACTAAATTTAACTACTTAAGCAACTGCTTAATTGATTAATATTTTATTCAATATTAAACTATTACAGCTTTAAAAAATCCTTTAACCACCCTTTACTTTCAGGAAATTACTTTATTATTTATTTTGAATATGTTATAAGGATTTTTAATGTAAATTATACTGTGATTTTGATTCTATATTAATCAATTTATTGATTTATCATTAGTATAAATTTGTGTCGCATATCACTAACTGTATTTTTTCTTTTCAGGTAAGTAACCAATTATCATCGGCTGGTATGTAAGTAATAAGCAATAATGATGAATGTATACTCTTATTTTAAAAAAAATATATTTTATGTTATAAAATATAAAATTATAAGCCTGCCAAAATATATAGTCTACAGATATAATTTTACATAGATGTTAAGAATGTTTCCAAAACATTTGATTAGTATAGTAGATACCATTATCAGTAATCAACATATCAAAAGCTGTGTTTGTGACTATCAATTCTACTTGCTCAACTGCAGTAATTATTGTACCCATATGTACCAACGTTGGCATCCCATTACGATCTATCTTATCTTCCATTCTGTTCCTTATTCAGTTAATAACTTATACTTTACAACTCCGGTAATTAAACACATTAGCCATATCCCATAATTCAAAACGTTCATAAATAAACTCAATTAACACAGAATTTAAATTTAGAATCTAAAACACAATTGGGAATTTTCTAAAGAACAAACTAATATAATAATTAGCTGTATTAGACCATCGTATCTAGAGGTTCTCCCGTTTCAATGATAGGATTGATTCTGAAGTCCTATAATATGATACCGAAATAGCTAAATGGGCTACATAGTAACTGTGGAGAACCCACTGCTTTTTTATGGGTTAGTCTATAGTTAGTCCAGCACTGGTTGCTTGGTCATTTTTAAATATTTTTATTTTTTGTGTGTGATGGTAGTTCAAAATCAATATTGTTTTAATGTTATATTGCCTCATTTAAAATCGCCGGACATTTTTGTCTTATGCTGCGGGTAAATTTTTTCGTTTTTAGATTTACCGAGATTTAGTTCTGGTTTGTCGTGGAAATTATTATTTCCTTATGCCTGAAATTTCATCCCGAACTTGACACGCATTTTTAATAAAATTAAATTTGTATTAAGCATTTTTATAAATGTTAAATCAGCAGCCTCAATTTTTTTTCAAATGCTTATATCAGAATACTTTGTTAAAAAAATTTTAGGCCTTGATATTTTTGCCCTCTTTTTGTCGCAGAACCCCACCAATATGCTAGTTTTCTATTTTTGTTGTGAAATACAGAACTCATTGTTTACACGTTAGGCTTGAAACCAAGGGGTCTCGGGTTCAAATCCTGGCTGGGGCATGGATATATAGCACAGTTGGCTAGAACGTTGTTGTGTGACAGAATATGACTAGCCACTGTATATCTCTCCTGAGTTCGAGCCTTAGTAGTGGCACATGGCAAAGGTCACAGTGGTTGCAATGGTTCTTGTGTATGTGTCTGTTCTGGTCGAGTGGTGGGATAGCAATGTGCAAACTTCGCCAAGACCTTAATATAAATGTCGTTAAAAAAAAGAGAATGAAAGAAATGCACTCATAATGTAACGGTTTTTTAGTCGTAATACGTCTTCTTTGTTGTTTTGAATCCTGATGTATCCCAAAAATACATTAGTCGTAAACGGCAGCAAAGATCCTGGTGTCTCACAAGAAGCATGAAGTGAAGAACAACTTAAATTTCATTATTTTATTGATAAGTAGAATCCTAAAAAAATTGGAATACATTTTAAGAAAAATAGGAATTTAAAAAAAATAGTTTTAGTCTACCAAATACGCTATCATCAACTTAAATGATTACTAAAACTGTGCAAACAAAGGAAGTATTTCTAGAAAAAAAATAATTATTGGGTATTATGTAAGCATTCTTTCAAATCCAACGTGAATACAATAATAAATACCTATAATTTTTTATATTTCATACTGTCATTATTATTTGAATGCGCTAGTATAATAGATTTAGGTAGATAATAAACCAACAACAGTATTTAGATAAGAATGACAGTATAAAATATAAAAACTATAGGTATTTTTTATTTTTATCATGTTAGATTAGAAAGGATGCTTATATAATACTCAATAATTATTTTATTATTATTATTATTATTTTTAGATATGTATAAATATGAAGGAAATAAAATATCGGATTTTTTAAAAGAAGTATGTCATGTGATCGGCGCTAAGAAAAAGAAATATGAGTTGTATTACTCATAAGATAATTCACGTGGACACATATAAAGCTGTAAATTACCAGTAAGAACTGAAACATCCACGTCTTTGGGCTTGTCTTATTTCGACGGTTTAGCACTACGAAAATCAAATTAAGGGGCTGTACAATGAAAAAGATCGACTTTTCTTCTGAGTACATATTCTAATTTTAACAAATATCAAATTATTTGTACAATAGACAATATCTAGTTGTGCTGCTACAATATATGTAGAGCTGCTTAAAATATAGCTAAAAATGATTTCAAATTTCGTATTTGAGTATATGAGGGTTCGTTTCCAATTAGTTTGAATTTAATTTTTTGCGGATTTTCAATTTCTCTGTTCTGATTACGAAAATGAAATATAGACTTGCAAAAGTCGATTTATGAAATTATGTATAATAGGGGAGACCGGGGATGGTTTGGACGATCTTTAGAAATCTTGCATCAGAATCACAAATTTATAAATATACGCATTTCAGTTATTGTTGCTAGGGGTATGATGATATACCGATTGATGTACTTTCTCCGAATGTACAGGCATACGATAGAAGTATGTTCTCGCTCTACACCTGACAGGGTCCGTGTAATTGCTGAACGTATAATAACCGTTATGAACAGAAAACAGTATACACTGTGCCCTGAAAGTTAAGGATATGGAAAAAAAATCACACTTGAATACGTCCCTGCAGAATTTCTTTCCGGGCGTATGCTTTTGCATAGTTTTTAGATCCAGAATAAAAACGTTATGTCTCTTTTCCTTCGCATTCTTGTTTTTTCTGATTTTCGAATATATACAATTAATTTTCATTGCAGTTAATTGCATTCAATAGTGTGTGAAACTATGGAGTTTTTGAACAAGTATGGAAGCAAGGTGTTGTTTATCGCAATCTGATGCAGAATTGGGAGTAAGCCAAAGCACAGTTAGTATGCTGTGGAATCGGACTTTGGAAACTTATTCTGCACATACAGGAAGGGCCCAGAACTGGTCGAACCCGGTCTACAACAATGCGACAAGTTCTTTACCTTCGATTAACAATAAGAAGGAATCCTACCCTTTACGCTTCTCAAATAATAAGCACTTTACGTGCAGCACATGGGGTTACAGTAAATGTCCAATCAAGACACAACAAATACAGGGAGTTTAGCCTGTCAAGTTATCCTTCATATTGAGACCCTCTGTTAAGTCCAACTGACCAGGTAGTCCGTTTAAAGTGGGCAAGGGATCATAAAAATTGGGACATGGGATGGTGTCCACTTTTATTCAGCGATGAGTCTTATTTCGGCTTGCAGACGTTTATGAGTCTAGAGGATGTCAGGGGAAAGATACAGCCAAGGAGTTATCCGACCCATAGTATCATTTTAGAGAAGGCAGTGTTAAGGTATGGGGAGGAATATGTATTGGAGGACGCACCGATCTGAACATATGTAGGAGGACCATGACTTGACAACTATGCCAATGATATTGTCAGTAACATTATGACGACTTTTCAAGCTGCTAATGGCGAATATTTTATTTTTGTTGATGATAATTATCGTCCCCATCGTACTCAGGAAGTATTTAACTTCCTTGAAACTCATGGAATTATTCACGATCCTCTTTCACCGCATTCTCCTGATTTAAATCCTATTCAAGATATGTGGGATTTATTGGGTAGGGTACTTTAAAACCATCAACCGGCTCCAGAGAACATTAGGCAACTGTCAGATATTATTCCAATTTTATAGGCACAAATCTCACAAGATGTGATTAACCACATCATCAGAAGCATGTCCAAATGTATACTTGAAGTAATTAGATGGAGGAGCCAGAATACAAGGTATTAATGATAGGTTCAGGACTGTTGGTTCCCCCATGGTTATATGTTTATTAAACTAAAATTGTTTTTCCTCGTTTTAATATAACCAAATTATGCAAAAAGTTTAATAAAGTTGTCATAACGAATTTTATTTTTTAGTCCAATTCTTTCATGAAGGTGTAAAATATTTTTAACTTTCTATGCACAGTGTAGCTGATATTTAAAAAAAGTTTCAACTGGCGGATGTCAGTTAAACCAGATACGGGGTTACTTTTCAGTTGGAAGAACAAGGAACAAATCAACATATAAAATAATATGTTATTGGATAAAACAGGAAAAACTAGATTTCAAATTAGGGAAGAAAAGTAAACCAGTAAAGAATATATTTGCATTTTAACTCTTCTTGCCTGAAGATGTGGTAATACGTTTAATATAAATACCACGAAACCAGTATCTGAGAAACCGGTTTGTGAGAAAAATTACCTATTATTTACACCATCAATAATTTTAAAACTAGATTTGTGTATTAAAGGAAACAAAAAAAATTCCTCTAATGAAACCTATAAAATATGATAAAAGACATACTAGAGCTAAATAATTACATTCTCCCTGATTGATATTAAAATAAAACATATCTTTAAATCACTTTCCTGTATATTTAGAAATTATTATTAAAAAACTTGAATCTGATGCCCATTTGCTACTAGAAACTTGTTCAATTTTCTTATATTTTGGTTGACATCCTGGCCTATTCTTCCTTTTACCAATTTCACTTTCACAGTCGTTTTCTTGGTCTTCTCTTCTTCAACTAATTGACCATAAAAATATTATTATATTTGCTCTAACACCAAACATGATACATTTATGGCAAATGTTATCCAAAATTAACATTGAAACAAAAAAAAAAGGAAAAAATTTAATAATCTGTCAATCGGTAGGCAGACGCAATTCTACTATATAGTATATATATACATTTTTTTTACTTTTCTTGACCGTTAATATCAAATAATATTTGATGTAGTTTTTGGGAATTTCGGTCAGATACACACTAATTTTTTTTACGTATCGGTTTATAACACCATCATTAGATAATTACGTTAACATAATATTTTAAAACACAGTTATGGTAAATTTACATTACATCATGTACTTACACTATTAATTATTAGGTGTTTTGTTATATGTTTAGTGTTATTTGATTGCCTGTTTTAACGCAATTGAATTATTTTCACATGGTATTTTGGTTTTTAACGTTTTGTTTATGTTACAGAGATAACGTTGGATTTGTATATACATAATTTACTGTAGGTGTTTTGCTTAAATAGTGAGTATATGATATAAGATATTTTATTTCAAGAATTACTATTTTGTATTGGCAAGATGTGCGATTATTTATTTCATTAGTTTGTATTTTTATTTGCAGCATTTAATATATGTGTCTGCGGTTATAGTTTGGTTCTTTTTCCAATATTTGTATGTTGTTAAAATTAAATCGGCAGTTTTGTTCTATGGCGTATTTGGCGCGTGCTGTCGTGTTTTGGTTTTCAATTTTTGTGCTGTGTTAGTTACTCTTTTATGCAGAAATTGTTTAGATTTACCTATATAAGTACCATTACAATCGTAATGTGAAGGTTGAATGGCACGATATGTAAAACAATATAGATAAAGACTAAAACCAATAGATAAAAGAGAAGAATGCAAAGCATGCTAGCTCGCACATACGTAATGATAAAAGTTAATTTACTATAGTGTGAAGTATCAAGTCCATTGTACTCAATGTCCAGACTATCCGCGGTAGTATATGAATATTTCCGTGTCTATATCAGCACTCGTCTAAATCTAATTGGTTATTTAAACAAATTTAATCAATGAATATATAGTGCTGAATGTTGAACAGTGCTGAAACATTGGATGGTATGTTAATTTTAAATTCGCGTAATATTATCTACAGATTATTATATGTAAATTATCAAATACGTACCAAAGAATATTAATTATACTCTATACTCGGTCCGTTAGCAATGGACAGTAATTTGGCCTACTAAAGGTTTACTGGGGTCTACAACAAATTTTTTAGAACGGAGAGTTGTTCAAATGAACTGTTAGATTGACAGGACATACTGACAGACTGACGCAGCAGAAACGTCTATTTTTACTTAATCTACATATTCTAACTTAGACAAATGCAAACTTTTCAAAGATAAAAATCACGTTACTTTTTTCGCTAAAGATGAAAACTAAACATTAATATGTAGAACAAAATCTAAAATAATTCCTACATATATTAAAAACCACAGAGGTGGGACCCTGGGCATTAGTATGAGCAATTTACTTTTGTCCGCTGTATACCAGAGAGGGCGCTATTGGTGTTTCCATACTCAACCTTGAAATTGTTGAGGGTCCACAAATCTCGTGCCTGTAGTAATCGCGCATCGGCCACTTATTAATTTCTCATATACCTTTCATGTATGCCCCTCCTTAGTTTAAAATGTAGAAATCTCTTTTCCTTACGAACGTTTACATTTTAATATGTTATCATGCAGTTGTTTAATTGTTCATTGAAAATGTTGCCTCTATATAACTCATCGAACAATTTAACTGATATTCTAAAAGGTACTTACTGAAAGTTTAAAGCTGAACATTAAACACTATACTAACAAACACACACAATGTTGGTATATCATTTGTAAGTATAAACAATTTAAAGTTTAAGTTTATATTGAGACTACTCCCTTAAGGCTTGCACTCCAAAATTCAGGACCGTTCAAGTTACCGGTAGTGAATTCAGCACTTCGCTCTCATTGATTTTTATGTCCTTAATTTGTACGCTATGTCTCTAGATTTTTTTGTATCCAATAATATTTAGACATGTGCCGAAACAGATATCGGAAGGTTAGTTTATTTCCCGGTCTCCCCTACATATATACATACATTATGTACAATTTCATAAATCTTCTTATATCAAGTCTATATTTCATTTCCGTAATCAGGCAAGTAATAAAGTTATATGAATTTTACAAAGAATTTTAAACTTTACTTTCGATTAATTCTGCATGAAAGAATTGCCTTGGTAAGTTTTTTACAGAATCCAATAACGTATAAATTTAACTTTGCGTCTAAATCGTTCCATGTCGATTTTATTTCTTTTCAATTTAGATATAAGTACGCCATTTCTTTAAATCAAGCAACCAGATTAATGTTGTTTGATGTGTGGTTGATAACTTTAAAGAAGTTTACTACATTATGATTTTATATGAAATAAAATATTACTGTCTATTCTGTATAAATTTAATTATAATTTTACCATTTGTAAAAAATAAAAAGGCATGAAATGTATAACATGTTAAAGCATTGATCTTTATCATCACATTTTAAAATTGCACAATTTACGAATCTTGAAGCATAAATTTTTCAGGACAATTATTAAAATCAATAGAAAACCCATTTATTTTATTTTTTATTTCTTCTTAAATCTTACTAACACATAAAAATTTCTTCTAAACTCGATTATCTAAAAAAAATAGCTACCTAGTTTAATACTGGGAAAATAAGCCTCTGTGTCCGTGACATTACATTAATGGAACAGTCAGAGTGTTTTTTGATAGCTAGAATTAATACAGCCGCTATGTACAAAAACAATTGCTGAAATTGCATTAATTCGATACCACAGTTTTCTTTTTCTAGTCATTGGTAGTCTAAATCCAGATTTTCTTTTTTGGACTCCACCCCTGTAGCATCAGGCGCCATCTTGAATTTAAGGGTGAATTTTGATTTTATTAAATATCTCGCTAAACCTGGTAATAATATTTCAAATTAGAAAAAATTTCTGATTTTAAAATTGCAATAATCCAGTACTGTTTGAAAATCAATTAGGAATGTCACTGTAAAGTCCTTAAAGAATTGTTGCAAAATGATCTTAAACATTTTTAATTGAACCACAAATAGAAAATTACAAGGCATTTTTAAAATTAGCTATTTTGATTGTTTCCTAAACAAAATATAAACCAATCTGAATTCAGTTATTTTCTGGACGCCATACTAATATGCAAAAAATTCTGCACTACTTTGCTCATTTAAGCGGTTCTCTATCACCACTAATAACCAAAATACACATGTAATAAATCTCTCGTTCCGTGGGACACACTGTATAATACAGAATCATATAAATTTAAAGAAAATCTAATTTTCAATCTTAAGGGACATCCCCATTCCCCCACACAAGATGTTCTAAATCTTCATTTATTAAGAGCGAGGTTTCCTGTGGGATCAACTCGAAAATGATATTTGAAATAATCCCGAACCTTTTTTCTGGCACTGCAAAATCAAATTGTCTATTATACCTAATACCTACATATATCCTGTGGGATAATCATACCCAAAGCATTTTTATCAAAAGTTACTCAAATATTTTAAAAAATCTGACATGTTATATATTGCTTCGTATTTATGCATTTCTAGAAAAATAATGTCAGTATAAAATATAAAGTAAAATGAAAAATAATAACGCTGAAAATTTTTTGCTAATTATTATTTTCTAACTTTTACAAAACTTATCACAGATAAGTAACTTTTTAAACAATTATTTTCCCAGCTATTTGCCAAAATACTTGTTTAAAGATATATGTTATAATTATCTGTTATAGGTTTTGTAAAAGTTAGAAAATAATATTTAGCAAAAAGTTTTCAGCGTTATTATTTTTAATTTCACTCTATATTTATAACTTTTACCAAGAAGGGGATACCTAATTTGTGTTTATAAAATAACAAATATCTGATATGGCCAGCACATAACATTTTTATTTCAGTATATATCATCCTAATCTAAAAAAATTATTCTTCACTTACCTCAATTAAATTTTAAAAGCATACCTTGAAATGTTTCATTAAAATTTTTAAATAATTAGTTTGCAGCGTCGTTCGATACTGTCAATAATAATTCATCATATATTTTAATAATTTCTTCTTATTAACATTGACATTTTTGTAACTAAATTAAAGATTTCAAATGTCAAACTGCTAAATTTATCCTAACCCCATTTTATGAGGTCAAATGTGTAAAAAATTTCAGTTTACATCAACTTTATTTAAGTACTTGGAAAATATATTTTATTGGCTTGATATAGTAGACATCATTTATAATCTTTCATTAAGAATATATTTTTTGTAGACAAATACAAAAAAGTTTGGGTCCCGTGGACCTCCTTTCAGCTGGCCAATTTTGCTCATTACCGAATTTGCCATTGTCTATGATCTTTAGAACACGTGTGCCAAATTTGAAAGATTTATCTCAAAACCTGTGGCTGCTGTTGCGATACTACAGACATGCAGACATATTTTTTTCCATAAGTTATACTTTTTCATTATAATTCGTCGATATTCGTTCAGAAATGCAATAAAATTTTTAATTTTTTTTTCCCGAAATTGTACCTTTTTTCATCTTTCATTCATTATGTCTCTTCTGGTGGTACCACATTCACCAAATTTAATGTGTCACCTAAAATGTTGCTGAAAATCTTAATTGCGAGTAGTTAAACAGTGGCGGTATGAGCTCAAGCTGGCCCGGTGGGATTGTATCGTGTACAGTCCTAGAACCTGGGCCCTAGATGTTAGTATTAGGGTAGGGGAGCTCCGAGGCCAATGGTGTAACGCTAAGATTTTAGTTTCGGTGGAGTGGGAGATTTTGGCTAATACTATAGGCTTATGTCTAAGATTGAGCTAAGAGAGAGAAAGAGAGAAAGTTTATTTTAGATTTATTTTTTCACTGTGCAAATTTCAAAAAAGTGCAACTTTGTAAAAAATCTATATTTTTTTATGAAATTTGAAATCTGTCGTTATATTTTCCACCTGATTTTGAAAAAAAATATTTTACGAATCGTTTAAAGAATAACCTAGGGGCTCACAATTTTTTCAACTTTTTTTCGCAAATTTCAATCACAAATTTTTTTCTGCAAAACTTCTTCATTTTGTCTTGATAGTTACGCCCTAAAGTATCGCTTGGGTCCCATGCTCCAATACTAAGATATAACAGCCTAAATGTCACCAGCCGCCGCTGATCGCGAATAACCTGGCGAACGCTGGTATGCGGATTTTTTCCAAAAGTACGTAAAATATTTAATTTTGTATCCTCAACACCTGGGCTACCTGTTTTGGGTAAATCTTCCACCGTAGTACCAGTTTCTCTAATTTCTTTTTTTCAATTTTTCCACTGTCGATTGAGTTATGGGTCGTTCTGGATATGTAGTGTTAAATAAATTACAAACTTCCTGTTTGAGTTCGCATCCTATCACCATCCCAATCATCGTAAGAATTTCAATTCTCTGCTTTACAGATACACTCATGTTATAAATTAAAATAAATCGACAACAATTATTGAGAAACGACTACTGGGGTAAAGTATTCTTCAGTGATTCACTGTCAAAAACAATAAAAATAAAACAAAAAACAAACAAAACCTAGCCTACTACAAAAATTAATAAAAAACGTGTTTATTTTACTTTTTTTACTTGTTTTTTTAAATGGCTGTATCTTCCAACTTATCAATTTCAGACCCTAAGTGTAATACATATTTGGAATCAGCTGTTAATGTAGAATCCAAAAATGGATAAATATATAGCATGTTCCATTTAAAAAAATATCGGTGACGTCATAATGGAAACAGTGATGACGTCATAAAAAATAAAGGATAAGGAGTGCAATTGGAATTAAAAAATCGAAGTGTAACAAGATTTTCTTTAAATATTTTTGATTTAAGAAATAATGAATTTGTTCCATACTTTACGGACACACTGAATAATTCTATACTGCTGGATCGTATTGTATCGCCATTTCAACGGTATGACATATACGCATATTCTAATTTACAAAGCAGTTAAATTCAGTAAATCTAATATTGTCACAATAAAGCATTATATTAAAACACTACCATTTGTTATTAATATTACATTAGTGCCAAAAGGCTTCAATTATCATGTACTTTGAACTCTGCATTCGCATAGAATTAAGTTACGCCTAGTTAAAGCTAAAATTGAAAGAGCGGCACTTTTATAACATTTTATACCATTCTGATGATTTTGATGTTAAACTGGACTGTTAATCTTATTTTAGTGCAAACTAATTTACGAAATTATGAAATAATCTAATTCTCTATTGGACACGTATAGCTATATATGAAAATTTCTGTTGGGGCTGATTCTAATTGAAAAAATATAAAAATATTTATTTATACAACAACAGAGAAAAGTTAAAATTTTCCTCCCAAACGTGAAGTTTGTTGAATGAACGCACAAGGATAGAAAAAGCAGTGTAAATGTGTGATAAATAAAGCCGGCTTGTTTTAAGAAATTGACTGGTGTTGGTGAGGGGCACGGTACAAAGACTTACCTCTTAAATCATGTCCATTAACAGTTGTTTATACTTGTCAGAGTACACTTGCATCATTAATAAATGTTCTTATAATACACTTAGCTGTTTGTGCACTTGTGCAGGCAGGTGTATATATTTTATTTTTTTAAGACTTTACATGTTTAAAATAAATGATCTGTAGATTCTCTAGAAAAACGAAACAAAATACGAAATAAGCGAAATATTGTATTATTAATAACTGAATAATGAATGTTAAATATTTTTTACCATACAAAACGCAAATGTTTTATTGATGTCTCCAAATTATTAATTTTGTGTTTTGTTTGCCAGTTTCAAAATTTCTGTTGATAAGTTTAAGAGTGTAAAATATTCTTATTTTTTTCTTAAAGCAAATAATTAAATTTAGTTTAAATTTCGATTTGCATTCTACTTAATATTCTTACCAAAAACAACTTGTGTATTTTTTTGTAACATCGGAAAACGCTTTGGAAAATGTAAAAAATATGATTTGCATATATGTATAACAAGTATTTTTTATTATCCAGTAACCCTTTTAACACAAATGTAATTAAGATTAGTGTTCCCCAAAAATTTATAATTTATATTTTGCACATATAAAGTTACTTATCTTTCAGGATCGTGAGGAAAAAAGAAAAATGTTCCAATGTTCCAGTGGAACTTTTATTTTTACAGATTTTATAACAAAATGACCTGCTTTTTTCGTTGTTGCTTCCACCACACCACATTAAGAGATAAGAAATAAATGAAATAAATACGCACCTAAAGCCCAGTAGAACTAATAAAAGTATCTATAATATGGAATGCAGTAAACGCACTTATAGGCAACCGATTACCATACCTAGCGACGGACTTAGGTAATCTGCTGATCGCTGGAAACCTGTTGAAATGCGTAGTTCTCAGCGCAAGTCGTAAGGTCGCCCTCTATCTCGGCTCTGTAGACTGCATTACAAGAGGCCGGCTTTTGTCCAATTATCATTAGTTGTTATTAGCAAATATCAATCAAACTACATCATTACAACAAAGACGCCTCGAACAGTTTCTCTATTACTTTGTATCAACACTACACAAAAAAATATCGAAAGGGCTTTTCAATGTTGCAGTTTTTTTTTCTATTTTTTAGTGGAAGTATGACTATGGCGTACGAGTACAAAGTTATACTATAAATTAATTAATCACCTTCAAGCGCTACCTTCGTAATATAACATTATGCTGACCATATCAGACAGTTTCATTTAGAAACGTGCTAATTGCAGGCATACCCATGTCAGACCCATAACATGATTAAGGATTGTATAACAGCCATTTTGCACTGAAAAGAAGAAAGAGGTGGTTGATTTAAATAATCACATTTTTCTTTCGGGTAGTTAAATAATGTCTTATTAAAATTTATTGGTTTCCCTTACAACCGTGACCTTAACTAACCATACTATAACTTTAAACCGAAATATACATTGTGTAAAAAAAAGTATCAAATAAATACCCCAGTTTAATAAATGTGGGTTTGTATAAGCAAATGCTAGTATAGTTTTTCCGATCTCAGTGTAAACACTACAAAATGCCATAGTTTTAGAACCTTTTTTTTAATTTTTGGAATACATTGAATATTTTTTACTACTTTGTATTAGCTGATAGATACAATATAAAATATCAGATAGACTGTTTACATTGAGATTGTAAAAACTTTACATAAAAACGTAAACATAAAACACACCACATGAATTAGACAAGCCCCAAATCAAAGCCAAAGCTGCACGGACAGGGGTTACACAGTTGAGAAAAACGCGGACACGCACAACCAAACCCTTTGACTTTGTCAGAATCAAAACCGGGATTTGAACCCGGGAGTCGATATATAGTAAACCGGCTACGTGTGTCACCTAACACTCAGGCCCACACCGCTATCGAGCTCAAGCAATTTAATTAACAAACAATAATCAAAGTTATATTATATTTCATACAAGTTTTCAAAAATTTAATTTTAAACTTCATTAAATTTCTAATCATTTTCATTTATTCAGTTAACTTGTTTCGAAATAAGTTTAATTCGATTAAAGGAAACTTTGTACTTTGCGTAATTATAAACAGTTTATATATTTGACGTTCCTTTCAGCCACCTCGATGTGTTGGAAATTTAATAAATTTAGTAGTATTATGACACAATTAAAGTTTACGCTGTCGTGGTATTTTCCACTGTGTAGTTTTTCACAGAACACCAAAACACCATAATACAGCACTCGATGCACGTTTGACCAACGAAGTTAACATCATCTGAAGATGAGTAAAACTAACCTTATGTTAACAATATACGCTATTTATACCTGTTGTCAGGATTCGGTGAACCGTAACTCGCTAACCAATATTATGCCCTATTTGGGATTGGTCCTCTGTCACTATTCATACTATTTTTACACTTTGCGAATTCCACTCTTTCAAATGCATCCAACTGTCTAGTGTTTGTTACATTTCTAATTAATCTTAAATTGCTAAATAACCAATGTTAAGCAACACTAGACTTATCTGGTCTCGATATTTGAGGTAGGTCATATGCTCCCTGAATCTAGTTTAAATTGATCGTCTAATTTGTCCAACATTCTTTTGATTACAATCTATACAGCTAAATTTTGTAAACCTACGAGT
Organism: Rhamnusium bicolor; assembly: GCA_029963845.1. NCBI lineage: Eukaryota > Metazoa > Arthropoda > Insecta > Coleoptera > Cerambycidae > Rhamnusium > Rhamnusium bicolor. Next base: position 104,955 of record JANEYF010004601.1, on the reverse strand, counting down.
TTTCGTTTGTTTCAATTATGTCTTTTGAATTGCCTAAAAGTTGTAGTAGTTTATTTCCCGCTGATGAACCACCGTCATACATACAATCTTACGTCATGGGTGAATCGAAGATCATATGGAATCGAAAAACCCAGGCAGACTGTTACAAAAAGGATACAATTTTTTTAAAATTCTTTATTTCAAGTGAATCTTCATCACCGACATACACCGCCATACAACTACCAAAGAGAATTTTTTCTAATTACGTCAATTATAATGACTAGGGCTGTCAAAAATGTTCCGTGGAACAGTGGCGTATGCGAAATGAACTAATACGAGAAACAATAAACTGTTACAATTTATAACAACGTATGTAAAACTTACCCTCTTAACTAGCTTGATAAACTAGCTTGCTTATCACAAACTGGAGAAGATGTGTAGCCATTTTGCAGCATCAGGTATGTTTCTATGGTTGTCTCCATGAGTGATGTTCGCTTGGATGAAAATATATTCTTATATTTTGAAAACGACCGTCTACTGATACGCATACGTAAAATAGTCTTTGAACGCACTTAACGGATCTGGGGCTGCACCATGTCCTAACTTGGTAAAACCAGTGTCTTTATTTAACATGCTAACTTTTCTTTAACGCGCTCATTTGTTGCGTCACCTATAGCGTATAGTAGTATATTTACTTCGTCCACTATTTGGAATGACTCCGCTAACGACAACGCACTGTTTTCTAATTTTTTTATGCTTTCATGTAATGGTTTATAGTTCTTCGCAATATTTTTTAAAACTGTTTCAATGGAAATATCTTCGAATGTTGTCTGGATTTTCTTAATAGCTGCAGCCTCATCTGGATAAAATTGTAGTATCATAGCTTTTATTTGTTGGAAATATTCAGCATAATAAAAAGCTGCCTGCAACCATGTTTCCCAATGTGTAAAAATCGGCTGTGGTAGTTCAGGAATACCGGAACACTTACTATGAAATGCACGGAGACGTTTAGGACATTTAAGAAAGACTATTTGTACTTGCTATTAATGCATCCACCTCTGAAAAACCTCGAATAGTTTCTGCCACAAGATGTCAGCATGCACTTTACACGTAACATATATAAACATACAACCTTGTTCTTGCAAAGAACGGCCTACCGAACGCATTGTCACGGCGCCATCAGTCACAAACATAAACACTTGACTTTTTGACCGTTCAAAGTTTTCTAACGTCTCCAGCACCACCCTGGTAATTGTTTCGCTAGTACACTGACTTAGTCTTTTGCTACCTAGTAACAGTGGAACTGTCGGTTTAAGAGGGTCCAGTACTCGTACTATAACATTTCAAATAGATTTTTTTTTACAATCTGTTGTCTCATCAACAGATAACCACAGCCGTGTATTTTTTAATTCACATTTCATCTTATTTACCATGTCTACGTGTACAGTTGATAGATAGTTACATAACGTTGTGCGACTTGGTAACTTCACCTGGGCATTGTATTTATTCCAGAACTCTCGAAATAGTTGTTTATCGAGTATATGCAGCGGAACATCACAGGCAATCAGCAGTAATAGTAAATCAAACATAAACTGTGTTGTCGAAGGCAAGCCATTTTTTTTATTTTTATGGTGCACACTATTTACGTGAAGTCCACAATCACGCTTATCCCAGCACATCCAATCTTTCTCGCACACTTTACAAATTATTTTAGCACCATGATAGAATAAGTCCTGGAATTCACCTATGAATTTATTCACTTTGTCAGCAAATGGCCGTGTTCTACCCCTGCGTACGTCTGCCATGCTTTATTATTAAATTAATATTAACAATACAGTACAACAAATAAAATAAAAACACAAGAACAATATGCATTACGCCCAAGTGACTTAACGTGTACACAACTCGAAAGCTAATAATAGACTGGACTGGAGAAAGAGTTTCGCGATCAAGGTGAATGCCGGTGACAGTAAGTATATCTGTACTCTACGATCATGATACACCGAAACAATTTGCGGCTTTAATAATGACTATAATATTTACTTCTCGATTGACAGAAAGAAGCAAACATACTAGGTTATCTTCCAAAGTGGAATTTTTTAATTTCTATTTGAGTAATGGTTTAACCCAGGTTTAGTTGATTTGTATGTTTAACCAAAAAAATGCTTTCATTTTCAAGTGAGAATCTTCTACATGGTGAGTAGGTACTGAATTATTGTTAGAATCATCTTAATCAAAACATTGCCTTAAAAATAAAACCAGTGTACATCGGTACACATACGTAAACATTATTATATTTCAACGTTATTCAGAAACATGCTTTAATTATTTGTTACTCTGTAGGTGCAGCTACGTAAATTGCGATCGCTTACTTATAGGACAAATAATGCAGTTGTTTGCTATTGTTAGATGCATCGGTAACTGGAAGGAGGGCAGGATTTAAGAATACATTTATTACTTTCTTTAGTTACCTGAAAATTACCAAAAATATAAGAAAACTGTTTATTATTTAATAGGAGTTTCGTATTCACCACCACTCAGTATGTTGATATTTTGTCGGAATTGGATAAAAATGTAATAAAACCTCAATTTCTCATTAAGTCGACGTTTCGACAATATTTATTGCCTTCCTCAGGACTACAACAAATAACACACATTTTCTATATAATTTTAGAAATATACTGTATTATACATACAATTAAAATTTCCCTTAAAAGATTAAAAATATTAACATTTCGAAAAAAAGTTTTAATCATCTCCAGATGATGCCAACTTGGTTGGCGAAACGCGCGTCGAGTGCCGTATATAGTGTTTTGTTGTTTCGTGGAAAACTACGTCAGTGTTAATCCTACTGTACCAATATTTATAGTATTTATAACACTTTAAAAGTAGTTTGTTGTTGTCTTGTCCATACTCAACAAATTTGATTAAAGAAACAGATAGTTTTGTTTTAATAATATTTCTATTTTATAAACGGTATACCTGTAAGCCTCCCCTTTCAATTTACTGGAATAATTTTGGCATAATAACTTTCTCTGTATTATTTAAAACACTGCAAAAATAATTGAATTCATCCCGGAGACGTACCTACTTAACAATTCGCGTTAATTGTTGACAAAACTTCATTTAAGTTTAAATACTTAGACACCTCAACGTTATTTAAAATTAATTTCAAGTTTACATTCCGTGTGAGATAATTGGAAAATAATTAAAAGTACATTCCTTGGTAATAAGATAAAAAACAATTAAGAATATCGCTGTAAAAATGGCAAGTCATGCGGCAGGACATAGGCGTCCGCATCATAATAAGCGTAATAAAAGAAATTAACTCGTAACAAAAGCAATAAACTCTTACTACCTCGATCTCTGGAAAGGATTCCATCAAGTGACACAAGTGAGGTTTTTAACACTTCGATCTCTGGAAGCAATCTCACGAGGTACCCTGAGAGCTAATGCATAGTTCGCTCCATCCGACACTTATGTTCACTAAAACTAAATTGTACAGAAAATAAGTTTGAAGTTGATGTGATAACCTATCCCTCTAATCTGGCTGCCAAGTTAACCTCGAATATCTCCAGTCACTCACGCATATATCTGGTTTAATAGGTTTAAAGGACAGTTTACGATTAAAACCCGAGTTAGTAAAACTGAACTCCTGTACTATTATAGTTAGATGAGCATTGGAAATACCGGGTAGTCATTATTGATTGTTGATGTAAATATAGGATAATAATGTCTCGATCTCTGGAGAGAGTCCCATCTCAGTCGTAGTTCAATTAGTACCAATAAAATCTTAATACCTCGAGCTCTGGAAGGGATTTCATCAGGTACACGCAAAGTGACACAAGTGAGGTTTTAATACCTCAATCCCTGGAAGGAATCTCACGAAGTGCCCCGGTTGTAATCTACGAACCGTGCCGTCCATCACACGTAGTCAAGAAACTCTAATAAGAGACATAATGAGCTAATCTAAAGATATAGTACATTCGATTTTAAACAGCCATAGATACCGCCTGTCCCTGGACTGATCTGCAAATGTTTCATGGTTGTACTCCGTAACCACTTACCACTGGATATACTTGCTGCACCGACCGCCTGCCGTAATATCGCCTTAAGCACTAGTGACTACAGGGTCATTAACCGCATGCTGTAGATACAAGGAAGAGTAGTTGCCGTAACTTTGCTTTATTTTAAATCACCTCTTGCTTTTTTAAATGCTTGTAATAAACATTTGAATGTTGCCTGCTAATGGTAGTACCGTAGAAGTAAGTTCGGTAACTTAGCTATACTTGCTATAACTGATCACCATTCTTGCATTATCATAACTTGCTTGGTTCCTTGGTTACTTACTTGTAATATAGGCTCGTATCTACGTTGCATAATAACATAACTGGTTTTTATAATTTTTTTTATTCTTCTGTGAAGCAGTTTGAAATAAAATAGAATGAGTGAAGTTGAAATTCTTTTATTTAAAGCAAAGGTATAAGTAATAAATCTGTTTGTTAATCGAGAATCATTTTCGGCAGGTAAAGTTGTCCATTTCTACAAAACCGACAACCATACACACAGTCCCCTGGACATACTGTTTCTTCACTGAGTTATCCTTGCTTCCATCATATCTCTAATAGAATAACGTGATGTTCCAACAGATTAAAACAGGAACCGGTGGCATTTTTCCGTTCCTTATTGTGCTAGCGCTACATAGTGCGTTAATCATATAGGAGTCGAATGCAGGTTCAGTCATTTCGTTTCCCAAGTGGATGCAGTACACACAGTGTATTCGTTTCTTAAGTGAATACAGCACACAGGCAAAAATTTAATAAATGCGATAATCATATAGAAATCGGTAACCCTCTGTTTCTTACGTCTGGGTAATCGTTTTTCAAATGACTCTCGGCTACAACCTGACCCTTTAAAATGTCATTTTTCCCTTGCCCATCATTTCATTTTCTATCTTAAACTGAGACCTTCATAACATTTAAAATTACAAAACAAGGATATTTTAGGGCAAGGAAAATTATATTACAAAATTTATTCATTAATTTGAATTAATTTTATTATAGCAAATGGAAAAGCGCCAATTACATACACTGTGTGTGCTGCATCCACTTAGGAAACGAAACGACTGAACCTGCATTCGACTCCTATATGATTAACGCACTACGTAGCGCTAGCACAATAGGGAACGGAAAAATGCGAACCGGTGACCGTACCGTAATAAAAGCTCAACGTACCGCTGCTGTATTAAAGAATGCTTACTTCCCCTCTTGTAAAGGTAGACAATAGACAAGATGAAGGAAGTTCTCAAACGCATATTAGACAACACCAGACATCTATTCTACCTTATTTGAAATGATCCATATGTTCCTTGAATCTAGTTTGAGTTGATCGCCTAGTTTGTCCACCATATTTTGATTACACCTAATTTCGTAAATCTCCGAATTTTCGTTTGTTTCAATTTTATCTTACGGATTCCCTAAAATTAGGTTGTTTACCCTTTCATAACAGTCTTCCTTATCTAAAATAATATCCTTGTTACCTTACCTTGCCCTTATGAAAAACTTTCTAGAAATCCATTACCAAATATTATTACTAAAGTAAGAAATGTTCTTAAATCCTGTAACAACTTTATTACTTCACCTTTAAATAGGAGTTTACATGTATCTAAACCCAAGTATACCTAGGTTGTACTGCTTGTCTAAGATACATAAACCAGGTGCGTCCTATTGTTTCAGCAACTGGAACACGGACTCACCATACGTCAAAGTGGTTAACAGAGGAGTTCATTGTACCAACTAGTTTCTCTGTGATTAATTCAAATGATGTCATTAATTAGGTGAAAAATATCCAGTTGTAAGAAGGTAAAATTTTTATCTTCTTTGATGTTTTTCATTGTTTCCAAGTATTCCTATACTAACGGATATTCTATAAGTTTAATTAATGAAATAATTAGGAAACGCGAATTTAACACACTTCGAAATTCCTCGACCTTTCAAAGTGAAAGAGGAAATTCAAAATTAGTTTCGATTTCATACGATCTCCGATTCACCTGTGATATTGGTAAGGTTTTTAAATATGTAGGTATGATAGTGGTTCATTTATCGGGAAATAAACGACAACTTTTAGGCAATTCAAAAGGCAAAATTGAATGAAACGAAAATTCGGGGATTTACGAAATTAGCTATACGGATTATAATCAAAAGTATGTTGGACAAACTAGACAATCAATTCAAACTAGATTCAAGGAACATATGGCTCATATTAAATATAGTGGAACATATAATATCTAGTGTTGCCCAACATGCGTTTGAAAACAGCCATAGGTAGTAGTGATGGGACTCGAGTGTGAAAATACTCGAGTGACTCGAGTCAAAATCCGATTCGAGTGACTCGAGTCATATGGCTGTACAAATTGAGTAAAGTTGTTACTCGAGTCGAGTTATTGCTACTCGAATCAAGTTTTAACTCGAGTCGAATTGCAATTCGAGTAAAGTTGTTACTCGACTCGGGTTATTGCTACTCGAATCAACTTTTAACTCGAGTCGAGTTGCAATTCGAGTAAAGTTGTTACTCGAGTCGATTTATTGATATTCGAATCAGTGAGTTACTATGATTCAAGTTTTAAATCGAGTCGAGTTGCAATTCGAGTAAAGTTGTTACTAGAGTCGAATTATTACTACTCGAATCAGTGAGTTAATATGATTTAAGTTTTAAATCGAGTTGAGTTTGACTAGAGTCTAGAGTCAGGGCAGAGTCGAAATCAAACTCGAGGCGAACTATAGAGTAAGTAGTTCGAGAAGATTCAGTGGTTTGCTAAACGATAAGTTTTTAAAGTGTATTTAGGTTTTTTCTTTTGGTAATCTTCCAGCATTTAAAACACTACCATCTAATTCCAACATAAGTTTGAAAAATCGAAAGGATAAACATAAATCATAATAATTGAAATACAAAATAATAAATTGACCCAGGTCAAATATTATTTTTCCGGCAAATCAACACATTTCAAATACAAAATTATATATTTAATTAACATTGTATATAAAATGATATTTAAAGAAAACCAACATAATTTTTTTTTATATTAAATTAACATTAAATTAAACTCTTGTTTAGCACAAAATATTAAATAAATACAGTATTTAATATTTAATACACACCGATTACGGTTTTTTATTTATTTAGAACTAATTCAATCGAAAAACAAATCTTTATGAACATGAATGTGCCAGTTTGATTGCTGCAGTCGTGTGAGTCTTCATTTTAAAGAATTCTAAGTTCTAATTTCTAATTTTCTAATACGTCGTAATAACGTCGTATGTAACAATTATAGGTTTGTACGTAGAGGCGATTTGTGATAGATTTCTGACTATAGAGATGCGAGTATTACGAGAGCTCTGCAATAACAAACGTTCTGATTGAACAAGCGCATCTCTACAACAATGTGCGCATGCTTCTGATAGTTTCAAACGGTTGGAAACTGCTCTACGAACAAACCTTTTAATTAATAATTATACAATCTGACCGACAAATATGAAACAACAAACCTGGAGGGGAATTCCCGATCCAGATGACCCGATGATATAGTAGTTGATTAGTGATTTCATTCATGGTTACATGTTTTCATCTATATTACTTTTACAAGATTAGTGCCTTCAGTGCCTTCATGTAAATAATTTTTCATATTTATATTATATAAACAAATCACACTGGCACTAAAGAATATTTAAAAATATTAATAAAACCATAAACAATTAAATTAAAGAAACTTGAGTCGAATCAAAAAGCGACTCGAGTCTAAAGGCGACTCGAGTCAAAAAAGCGACTCGAGTCAAAAAGCGACTCGAGTCAAAAAGTGACTCGAGTCAAAAATCGACTCGATTCAAAAATCTACTCGAGTCAAAAAGCGACGCGAGTCAAAAGTTGAGTCGATTTTTTTGAGTTTTACTCGACCTAACTTTTGACTCGAGTTTTATAACAATGAAACCGAGTTTCAACTCGACTCGAGTTTCAACTCGAGTAAATCGGAAACCTACCGAGTTATTCGAGTGAAAAAAAGTCACTCGAGTCCCATTACTAATAGGTAGTAGCAATTTAAGATTAATTAGGAATGCAACACACATTAGACAGCTAGATGTCTTTGAGAACATGGAAACTACAAAGTGTAAAAATAGTATGTATAGTGACAGACGGCCAATCTGATATAGTCCACTCTATTGGTCAGTGAGACACGGTTGACCGGACTGTAATAATAGTTTAAGTAAATAGGGTACATTGTTAACATAAAGTTAGTTTTAATCATCTGCAGATGATGCCAATTTGGTTGACGAAATGTGCGTCGAGTTCATTATATGTGTTTTGGTGTTTTATGGAACACCACGTCACTATTAATGTCACTGCTAAATATGAGAACGATTTTTTTGGATATGGCTAACGAATTACGTAAAATATGATAATTTATAATTATTTCTTACATTTAGATTATGCGAGTGTGCTTGTTTAAATTGTTTTTAACAAAGGGATTGAGGTATGTTTTATTAATAATTTTATAAAGCAAATTACAGTAATTCCGTTTCCGTGTAGTTGTCATGTTCAACCAATTTAACATATCTATTTTACAAGATATATGGTCATATTTCGTTCACTGTTAAATAAGTGCGTTTGTTTACAAGAAATCTTTCCCTTTCTTGACGGTGATATTGGTTGACAGAATATTGAATATTCTATTAGAGCCTAGACCTTTCGCTTAGTAACATTTGAAACTGTTCTGTGATCATACATAATCTCGTTATCGACAATTTCAAAGCATTTCGTGCTGGTTACACAAGACCAATAGTGTATAGAGCATTTAGCTTGTATAGTAAATCCGGTTAACTCCATTATTTAACACCAATGTCAAGTGTCATTAATTAAATAACGTTAGATCAATGCGTATATTAAATACAATTTGGAATATGTGGGAGAATAGTATACTATAAAGTTAGTGGACTTTATACTTGAATTGAGAGGTATGGGAATTACTAAGGGTAAGCCTCATATCGTGAAGATCGAATTAGAGAAATAAATGTAGTTACATGTTCACGCAGCACTAAAGCCTACAATTCAATTACAGTGCCTTTTGTGATCTAGTTACAAAAGGCAGCCTTAATTACTATAGTTCATCACGAACGTTGACATTCACATCATCAGTTTATGTACATTTCAAAGACATGCAGACTTTTTTATCAGTTATTTTATTATCATGCGCAGAATTGTAGCAAATAACAGAAACGGAGGTCCTCCGTAACTATGGCAGCTGCGCCGACTGCTCCCAAATAAAGTAGCAATTGATCGATTTAGATTTAAATCGATAATGTGCAGGCCAACATTTGAGACATGAACTGAATATAGTTCATGTCTCAGAGAATAATAATTCTCTGTATGGTAAAATTATAGCACATTATTATTTCTCGTTACATGCGGATAATGGTGAAAAATATTGGTACAGTTTTAAAAATTTATCGTGAATTAAACATATCAAAAATCTTATTCGGCACAAGTCGCCAACTTAACAAACAGGTACTCAGATTTACTTTTCCGCCAATATATCGTAATTGTGGCAATTATCTAAAATGAAATTTCTTAAATTTCCTATAGAAAAAATGTTCTGCATGGTATTTCCAATTTACATTTGCTGCTTTGGAAATTTGTGGAAATCTTGTTGGTTTCAATTCAATATAGTTTTTATTAATGTGATATCACTATCTAGACAAGCAAAATTGTTTAATGTCATACCACAGTTTCAATACTTCATTTATTTGCACATGTAGAAAACCGTATGTACAGGGTGTGCAAATTTCGAAATTTCGATGTTTGTATAGGGTAACTTGGTAACTGTAAGAGATACAAAAAAAAAATGGAAGACACATTCCCGATCTCTTTTTTTTTTAGACAAATTCACTGGCGAAAACAATAATTTGCTATCGTCTTTTGTGTTCGAGTTACAAACAATAGTTCGATTTTTCGACTATTAGACACATGTCAATATCTTGGTTGTTTGTTAAGTTATCAAAAAAACAACTTTTACATTCTCCAGGCACTTTTTTCTGCATAATACAGTAGCGTCGAGAAAATTTAAAAAAAGGTGTAATTTCGAGTTGTGGCATAAAGTTGTACTTTTTAAAATGGAAATCATAATTGGTTATGATTTAGTTAAAAAGGAAATTTTTTTCTCTTTCAAACTGTATATCATATGTGGGGTCGCTTTTGATGTGTAAGTATTTAATAGGGAAAATAATCTTTTAGTGGATTACTTTTTACGTTTTTCTATATTTATTCTAAGTAGGCGTGTCATTGTGTCATCTATGCCAATGTTTATCCATTTGTCAGTAAATTGCATATTGATAGTGTTGTTTCCATCATAATTACACCCCACTTAATCGTAAAAGTGAAGATGTCTTAAGAGAATTACGAGAAATATGATATGCTAGAATGCTTTAGTCAAAGTAATAACAATTGTGATATTGCATCCGAAATATATTTCAATCGCTATCCAGAATGAAGACAACCTAATAAAGCTATTTGTAAAAGGTTAAAAGAAAATCTCATTAATTGTGGGTCCTTCAACAAGCCAATACCAAAAAATCAGATATTTATACCTAATTTTATAATATATTATAATTACAAAATAAAAATTCAAATTAAAGTAATGTAAAGTAAAGTAATGTTCAAACTGATGTCCGTTATGTTCGATACATAAATTACACTCTTCGTAACACTCTGAACTGCATTATAAATATGAAGATTTGAAGTGGAATTTACACAGTCTATAAAATTTTGTAGAGTTCATTTATATCGGCACTGGTTTTCTTGTATAATTTGTCTTTAATGTGGCCCCAAAAGAAAAAATCCAGTAGCTTTAAGTTAGGTGATCAAGTTGGTTACCTCACTGGTCCATTGCGTTCCTTCCATTTCCAAAATTGCTATTTAATAATTCTGAAACGGTCCTGATGTTATGAGGTGATGCATCATCTTGTTGGAAGAACTGATTTTTTGTCTCAATTAAGGGTACATTGTCCATAAATTCCTCAATAATTTTCTGGCTTAAGATTTCATAGTACCGTTGGCATTAAGATTTTCTTGATATATGTAATATGTTAAAACATGATTGCCACGTAGAGCACACCAAACAAGATCGCACGTTAACGGTTGCTACCTACTTCCTTTCCCTAAGAGGGCTTTGAAAGGTAGCTACCCGGATCTCGTTATTTGATTGGAGGCTGGGTCGTGTTTCGATTATAAAATACTTAAAAAGACAAAAAAAGAGGGCGCCAGTAACCATTTGTAATAAAAACACCTATGCCCAAAAGTAAAGATTTCTTAAACTTATAACTGTGGCTACTCAGTGGCCTTAAAATCATTCATAGGTATTTAAAATCAGAAATCACCATAAAAGTATTTATTGTGAAAATTAATATTAAAATGTATAAGGAATAATGTATCTCAAATGGTGTTATACACGATACAGCTTAACTGTAACCTGGCAGAATTAGCTGATTCCTCACATTAAAATAAAAATACAAATATGTTATAAGGTGAAGGCTTCAAGTGAAATTTGGTTGGCTGAAGGCCAAAAAGAAAATGTTTATTCGGCTGAAGGCCTAAAAACAATCAACCAAATGTCGAAAATTGAGTGTTCTTCCGAAGGTCAGTTTAGACGTCTCACCCTACATGGGTCACCACATGTACAGCCGTTCCGCACAGCTATGCTGATCAAAACACGTGATATTCAGGAAACCAATAGCGTAGCTAATCTTCACACAACGAAGGTTCAAACTCCAACGGGTGAATCCAAATGGTGCATCCAACCAAGGATTTCGTTAAAACTTCTGTGATATTACGTCAACAGGAAGTGATCCAAAAACAAACTTCAAATGTCCATGTAGGTTTAGATTGAGTAAAATTGCTCCATCAAAAAATACAGAGATCCAAGGACTTAGTTACGGTCCATGAGAATAAGTAGCTCAGTAAACAGGTTAGGTTCCATAAAACTAATTCAAGCTCAATTTAATAAAATAAGGTCCATAATAAAAACTCCAACTACCTGAAAAGGCTCAGTATTAATTCACTTGTCATGATAATTTGAATCGGGGCACTCAAAGGTGCGTTCTGTGTTTATGTCTATCCTTTTTTTAAAAATTCCTCACTTTTTATATAATTTTTTGTTGCATTGAACATTCTTAAAATTTTACCCTTAACAAGACACAATAAAATTTCGGGCGTGGTTACCCACATCACTCCTAACGGTTAAGTTAATTAAACTTTAATTAATAATTTCTTACAACAAAATGCAAAATTTAATATTTAAATGGCCCGCGACCTTGAGGAAAACGTGACATACTACAAATACCGGTAATTTCATTTACCTGACAAATAAAATACAGAACTAAACCAATCAACAATTATATGATGCTTGTTAATAATAAAGGATTAATTTAAATTTACCTTAGCCCAAGGAATTGGTAGTTTCACAAAAAAAGCGGCAAGGCACACAAAAAGACGTTTACCGTATCGCGGTATTTGGTCAAGTGGGCTGAATTTAGAGATCCACCGTTTGACAATGCCGTAAGTACCAACCTAAGAAAACAGGTGGAACAAAGCAAAGAATATTACCTATTCATTAAGTTACACTTATTACAATCATTAGTCCTTAATCATTAAGTGTACTAATTTATATTTTACGAGATATGTACTAAATTTAATGTATGGTTTATTTAATATATTTTCATAGGTCACTGAAATGCCAACTTAAAACTTGGATAAACACAGAACACCTGTTGTATAGATGTGAACTAATACTTGGTCTTCGGTGTGATTCATGATGTAATATAATCTATGATGGAACAAATCTAATATGGAAGTTCTCTCCTTGTTATAGCAAGTGCGAAACGGAAGTCCAGTGGCGGCCCAAGGGGAGCTAAAAAAGGGAACTTTATATTACTAAGAAATAACATTAAAGTGTTCATCACACCAAAATAATGTTCTCTTAAACAGTGTAACTTCATTTGGGCAAAATGACCGTTACACGGTACAGTGAGGATTCATATCAGACCAATAGTGCCCGTTATGCCTGTTGAAAACTCCTGCACTACTAATGTAGGCTTCATCTGTCCAAACTTAATTTCTAGAGAAGAATGGATCTTGTTGTCTTTTTTGACGATTTCATATGCAAAACTCCAATCGTCGCTGAAGATCAACTGGTTGCAGGTGATGTTGTTTCCTTATGCCTGAATTTGTATGTCTTCAAAATGTCCAAAGCTCGACGTCTTGAAATCCCAGAATCGGCTTCAATTTGACGACTTGAAATTGAAAGATCTGTAACCGCCATTCCAATTACAGTTCTAGCAGTTTCTTCAGCATCATCAATGTTGTAATTTCTTGGTATTGACTTATTGATGTACCCACAATTAATGAGATTTTCTTTTAACCTTTGAAAAATAGCTTTATTGGATTGTGTTTTTTCTGGACAGCGACAGATATTTCGGATGCAATATCACAATTTTTATTACTTTGAATAAAGCATTCTAGCATATCATACTTCTCGTAATTTTCGTAAGACATCTTCACTTTTACGATTAAATGGGGTGTAATTATGACGGAAACAAAATTATTAATATGTAATTTACTGACAAATGGATGAAAACTGTCATAGATGACACACACCTACTTGGAACAAATATAAAAAAACGCAAAAAGTAATCTACTAAAAGATTATTTTCGCTATTAAATACTTACACATCAAAAGCGACCCAATATATGATACATGAAAGAGAAAAAAATTTCCTTTTAAATTAAACCATAGCCAACTATAATTCCCATTTTAAAAAAATACAACTTTATGCCATAACTCGAAATTGCACTTTTTTTTTTAAATTTTCTCGACACCATTTATTATACAGAAAAAAGTGCCTGAAGAATGTAAAAATTGTTTTTTTATAACTTTACAAACAACCAAGATATTAACATGTATCTAAAAATCGATAAATCGAACTTCTGTTTATAACTCGAAAACAAAAGATGATAGCAAACTTTTGTTTTCACAAGTGAATTTATCTCAAAAAAAGAGGTCAAGAACGTGGCTTCCATTTTTTGTATCTCTTACATTTACCGAGTTACCCTATATAAACATCAAAATTGGCCCACTCTGTACAATGAATATTAGATCCGAAATTTCGACGCCAATAACGTATGCATAGATATTGAAATGCAACTTAGTAAAACTTCAAATTCAAATTTTCTTTTAAAACGTACAATCTACACAAAAATTGTCTCTTAGTTTTTTGCTGTATGACAAACCGTTTTTGATAAAAATAGTAATGAAATAAAAACTTCGAAAGTAAAGTTCTTTTAATGTTTAAAAAATTTCTCGATAAGACAAAAAGAAAATGATTGTTTAAAAAATCTAAGAAATCAAAGTAATTTTGAAAATGGCCTCTTCCAGCCATAATACATGCGTCCATTCTTCTTCTTCTTATTGTTTGCCACATATACTCAAAAATTCCTGTAGTCCGGATTGCTTAACATGCTGCAACTATGCGGTTCATAAGATCTTCAATATTTTCAATTGTGCTGCTGTAAACTAATATCTTAAGGTGTCCCATAAATAACAATCCAAAGGATTCAGTTCTAAAGACCGTGAAGGCTAAGGTGATAGTCCTGCTCTACCGATGCAGCATCCAGATGTTGGGCAGGTAGATTAAAAATGCCGGAGCCGCATTGTGCATGTACCACACTCTGGCAGCAAAATTAAACAGTTTTCAATAAAACGGCGATACGTTTCAACATTAAGCCGTAAATGAAGGAAATTATCTCCAATCAAAAAGTGTAAATAATTTCGACCCATACATTAACGGAAAATTGATATTGATAAACGGGTCTTAGTTAATGCGTGTGGATTTTCTTCGACCCATTAGGGGTTGTTGCAAAAGTTCATTATGCCTTCTCTAGAAATGGTAATGGTAATGGTGGGAGAGGCTGACGCCTGGTAAGTAGGCCGCAAATGGGCCCTTTTTACCAACCCGTCCCCTCAGCCATGTGCTTCTCATGCTCCCTCGTCGAATCTCTCCGACATTCTAATGAAGGTCAGTATGTCACTCATTGCAAAGAAGCTCATCTTCTCCCTTAGAAGCGCCGCAGAACCGAAGATACTATGTCTCAGGCGCCTCCATACTCTCCCAGGAAGTGGTAAAATGTTTCTTCACCACTCCACTTCTTGGACATATAGAGTCTTCCTCAATACCTATCAATGATAGATGCCTCCTAAGTCTGCAGTTGCCTGTCTGAACTCCGATTAAAAGATTCAGAGTCTTCCGACTCCAGCCCAGTAACCAGGCCGCTCTTGATTTGTTCGGCTCGTAAAAAAATCTCGAGTTTGCCTGCAGGCCTTGTTGGTCCTCATGTCTCGTGGGCCCACTCATGGACGGCCGTTATGATCTGCCTTCTTGTAATGCCTATCATAGGCTCAGGCCCGAGACAGTCTCACCTGTTTATGTCCGGCAAGCTCTTCTAGGGCGTCCCCACACTCCTGAACGAGAACTGATCTCGTCTTGGGGAAGCACACCGCCTATAGAGCAGCCTGGCTATCGGAGCAGATGTATACCATCTGTTCCACCGCATTCCTAACCTTAGCCTTACCTGCCACTGTTAGAATGGAGTAAACCTCTGCCTGGAAGACCGTGGTGTACGAACCTAAAGCAAAACTCTCCTGCAATCCTTTGCCTTCCAGATATATTCCCGCCCCGGAGGACGGTCTAGTAGCCACCTAAGACACATCTGTGTAGCACACCAGAGAGTCCGGGGGGAAGTCAATACTCCGTTCGCTCCGCTCCTCGCCACTGGGAAAAGTGGGAGTATATTTCCTTTTCGACCTTAGCTGATCTTTCGCTTCTCTCAGGACATAGATGGGGATTTTCCTCTCCGCCAGTCCAGCAATTGCTGCGTGATCTTCAGCTCTACCTGAACACTGCCAGTTCCGTGAATCCCGCATTCTCAGATAGGCTACCATAGTCTCCCTCTTTATCCACGAGGGAGGCGTTGACAAGCCTAGCATAACCTCCAGAGCAGCTGTCAGTGTCCTCCTCATTGCGACAGTGATCCCTAGGCAGGCTAGTCTCTGGACTTTTGCCAGCTTTCGGAACGTGGGCGCTCTGTCCACGCTCGGCCATCAGACCACAGATCCATACTGGAGCCTAGATCTGATGTGGGCCGTGTACAGCCGGTGTAGGATCCGTGGATTGAGACCCCAGTTCCTACCTAGCGCTTAGCGCAATTGCCAGAAGGTTGCAGTTGACTTTTTGATGACGTTGTAGATCTGCGGCCCCCATGACAGTTTACTATCTAGGGTCACTCCCAGGTATCTAACTTCCTACGTAAGCTCGAGAGGTTTGTCATAAATGATTGGTGCCCTAAAATGCTCTATTTGTCTTCTCTTGGTGAAAAGGATCATCTCGGTTTTGGATCCCTAGAAAAGTTAGCGTCATCAGTGAAAAGAATTTGTGATAAAAATTTAACATTTTTTCCTACCTTTTGATTCAGCTAGTGACAGAAAAAAGTCTTTGTAGAAACTCAAGTACTTGGACCCGCTGAGTGTGGCATGGGTACAATTCTTGTTCCTTTAGCCCTCTCCAAAAAGTTTGGTGGCTTACTTTGTGGGTAATAGCAATTTGTGTTTCTGGATCTTCTTCAATTTAATGAAGAAATGCTTCCTCTATCTATGGCTTTCAAATTTCTCTAGGTTTTCCGCCACCGGTTCCCCTTTTTAAACTCCTCGTCGAAGAAGGAACGCAAATAATGAATCACGCGCTGGGGATACATTTTGCTCGGTAGAATAGTTGGCTAGAGCATGCGATGGCAAGTGTGATTAAATATCTCTCCATCGTCCTGAGCGTTCGAATACCGCCATCGGCACTGGCAATATCGGTGGAAATAGTTGTGTGTCATCGTTTTTTCATAAGTGCAGCTTCGGCTTTGGATTCGGAGGATATCTAATTTCCGTTGTATTTTATATGTTTTTATATGTTTTCATATGCTGCTGTAAACAAAATGCATATCTGCATTGGAGTAATTATTTCTGTATATTATTTTGAACAGTATTGACAATAATGGATATTTAAAAATTTCACATATCTTGTTATGACTTTTCTGACTGTCACTTTAGAAACAAAATTATTATCTAAGAAATGAAATGAATAAAATGAATATATGTCGTGGTTACGAATAATGGCGTCTATATATAAAATGACTTTATAGCATTTATTATATCTAGGCAAACTTGATTACTCATACCAATTAGCATTTGTTGCTTGTACAGCATCAATAACGTCATCTACTGAGACATTTTAACTGATTGGTTTATCAAATAGTAACTCGTAATTTCATCAGCATCATCGAGATCGAATTGAACGTTGAGCACGTTTGAATCGTCTTTATGAATCTTAAGAAAATTAAACTTTTACGGCTGTTGGTAAAGATATCAAGTTTTAATGAAAGAATTCTTAACCGTCATCTTTTAATAACCACCATCTTGAGAGGAACACATTTCTTGAGCTAACAAGTGTCTTTGTGATCAGATAGTTATCTAAAGTAATTACGTATTTTTCACGCATTGGCCTTGGTCTAGTAAGCTTCCCAACGAAGCATAACATTGGCCGACACAGTTTCTGTAACATAGTTCGCACTACTGTTTTTATATTGTTAATATCTCCCTATTAACTGAAAAAATATCCAACAAGTCCTAATACGTACCATTTTAATAGACAATAGACCCCATTATATTGCTAGATAATAAATTTTATGATGGGTCGGCAATTTTAGAAGAGCAACTTATGGTAAGGTGGGACATTTTTAGCATCACTTTGGTCTTGACTTTCCGTGTGCCCAATTGTGTCTGTTAGAAAGCGTTTCCGTTTGTCTAGATAACTCTGTTATGAAAAAATATCCAGTCAAACGCGCCGAGGTTGCAAAACCTCACCTGACAAATTTTGTTACTTTTGTGGAGAATTCCCTGTGAAGTCACAAGCGAGGCCATTGTCTGAAACTGTGAAAAAAGCATATTTTCTATATGTTGGAGTTTTAGTCGGAGATCAAGACAAGCAATGGGCTCCCCCACCTTTGTTGTGTAAGTTGTAGCGTGTAGCGTGTAGTTGTAGTGCAGTGGATGAGAAGGAAAATAAAAAGCATACCTTTTGCAGTTCCAATGGTATGGCGAAAACCCACCAATCATTTCGATGATTGTTATTTTTGTGTAACAAAAACTAAGGGATATTCCAAAAAAGAAAAACAAAAAATCAGATATCCGAATTTGCCATCAGCCATAAAACCTGTTCTCACAATTCATCAGACATAACAGTGCCAACTGCACCTTTAGATCGGCAAAATATTGTTTTGGGAGGTAATAGAAATAGTAACTACTCTTCAGGCAACCCAGACCAGTGTACCGACCCTTTGCATATTTCAGAAAGTTTTAGTGACCCTCACTTAATTGCTCAAAATGAATTGAATGGTTTTATACCTGACTTGGGGCTCTCAAAACAACAAGCAGAACTTCTTGGTTGTCGACTTAGGAAGTGAAACTTACTGGCTTAAGAAACAAAGATTACGAAGAAAAAAGAATTGCAACATTTTCCGCATTTTATAATATGGAAAATTCGCCATGTGCGTATATTGATATTGATGGTTTAATGCAGGAACTTAATATCGAGCATTCCTCTTCTGAGTGACGCTTATTCATAGATTCCTCCAAATACAGTTTAATAGCTGTATTACTACATAATGGAAATTTAAAACCATCTATACCAATTGCCCATTCAGTAACAATGAAAGAGGATTATAACTAAAGCTGGCCGAGGTGGCTGGAGTACAGCCACGGTCTGGCTCTGGCGTCACCCGTGCCGATTTAGAAGTGATTTACGCTGCAGTCTTATTTGAAAGGTTAATACGTGAGGTTGTACCTACAAATTATACATAATGTCAAACGCGCCAAAGGGTAAAAAACGACCGTAAGCGGACACAGTGAATAAATTTATCGGTGAATTTCCGGATTTATTCTATGACGGATGCAAAATAATTTGTAAAGTTTGCAATCAAGACTTAATGTGCTGGCACAAAACAGATTGTCGTCGTCATATCAATACCGTGCAACATCAAAATAAAAAAAATAGCATGCCTTTGACAACTCAGTTTATGTTTAATTTATTGTTAATGTTATTAGCCTGTAATATTCCGCTACACATACTGGATAAACAACCATTTCGGAAGTTTTGGAATAAATACAATCCCCAGGTGAACTTACCAAGTCGTACATAGTTACGTAGATATATTCCAGCTGTTCGTGAAGACATTGTAAATAGGATTAAATGTGGATTAAAAAATACACGGCTCTGGTTATGTATTGACGAGACGACAGATTGTAAAAAAAAATCTATTTTAAATATTATAGTACGTGTACTGGACCCTCTTAAACCAACATTTCCACTTTTACTAGCTAGTAAAAGACTAACTGCGTGTACTGGCGAAATAATTACGCGTGTGGTGTTGGAGACATTCGAAAAATTTGAACTTTCAATAAGTCAAGTATTGATGTTTGTGACTGATGGTGCCGCGACAATGCGCGTGGTAAGCCGTTCTCTTCAGAGAGACAATTGTTGGTTTTTACATGTTACGTGTAAAGTGCATGCGTTACATCTTGTGGCAGAAACGATTCGAAAATGTTTTCCAGAGGTAGATGCATTAATAGCAAATACAAAAAAAGTATTTCTCAAATCTCCTAAACGGCTTCGAGCATTTCACAGACAGTGTCCTGGTATCCCTGAACCACCAGAGCTGATTCTTACACGTTGGGGAACGTGGTTGAAAGCGGCTTTTTATTGTGCTGAATATTTTCAACAAATGAAAGCTGTGATACTACAGTTCAACCCTAACGAGGCTGCGGCTATTAGGGAAAGCCAGACAAGCTTTCAAGACGTTTCCCTTGAAACAGATTTAAAAACTATTAATAACAATTATAGAGGACAAAACGACGCAATAGAAAAATTGCAAAATAGTTCGTTGTCGTTAGTGGAATCGCTACAAATAGTGGACGACGTAAATACACAGCTACAGGCCATAAATGACGCAAAAAATAATCGCGTTAGTGAAAAATTCGAGAGTGCATTACAGAAAGATCCTGATTTTAGCAAATTAAGACAAATTTGTGATGGTGCATCTACAACTTCGTTAAGTGAGTTCACAGATTGTTTTACTTATGCCTGTATTACATCCGTAGATGTCGAACGGTCATTTTCAAAATACAAATATATTTTTTCACCAAAGCGAACATCGCTGACGGAGACAGCTGTAGAAACATACTTGATGCTATTATACTATAGAACTTCCCCACTTTGTGATGACGACAACCAAACTACTTCATAAATCTGCTTAAAAGGGTGAGTTTTATACAAATTTTTATAAAATGTAACATTATTGTTAAAATTTATTTCCATTTATTGTACTTATTCAAGTATTATGATATGATGTAAACATATGAGTCGTATGATGGCTCTGTCGGCCAGGTGACCTCGGCCAGCTTTAATTATAACAGTATGAGCACCATTTTAAATAAAATTAATTACAACAAATACAAATGGCAAATATGTGGGATTTTAAACGTATAGCCTTTTTAATAGGGCTTCAAGATGGCTTACAAAATATTGCTGTTTTCTTTGTTTGTGGGACAGTTGCGCAGTCAAAGAACATTATCTGAAAAGAATTTAGCCGGAAAAGAAAGAATTAGAACCAGGAAATAGTGATGTTAAATATTTGCTCCTTGTAGACCTTAAAACTATTCTTTTGCCACCTCTTGTGTACTGATGCGTTCGAAAGAATGCGTTCACTTGTCAAATACTCATCAAAGCAAGGCTAATCGTTTGGACCATTCAACTTTTTAACCGTTTCGTGATGGGTCACTTAAAGGGCGGTAAATAAACACACATGAAAACAGACAAATCTCCCTTCACACATAAATTTAATGCTTTTTACACTGAATCTGGTGTATTTAAGATGGATTCTGTGGATAAAAATCAGGTTTTGGTGTATGATATAAAATTTGGTGTATTCACCCTGATAATTGAGAAAAATCTGGTGCATTCATCTGAGAAAATGAAATGAGAGTTCACTGTTCTTTAAACAGTTTTCACAAAAAAATTGTTTTTATTATTAATAACAAAATAATAAATTTATCACTACATAATTATCGATGGGGTTTGCCCGTAAGCTTTATTCTTATGTGATTTGATTTGTTGATTTGCAAAAAGCCAAATTGTATAAACACAGTAAAAGCTGCAAATAGTTGATAGTTGAAGTCGTCAACTGCATTTTTAGATTGTTATATAGATATTTATTTTTTTTAATATAAATATCGATTTTCGAAATGCTTTTTCTTTTACAGAGAAACGTAAAAATATTATCATTAATTATATAGTGGGTACTTTTGACTCATAGACTGATTGCAGTCATTATTTCTCTACATTCGGTCCAAATTTAGCGAACTTAAACAAACGGTAGATATGCGAATAATTGGCAAATAGGTACACATCGTGTGTAGAACCTAACGAATACTTACGAGATATTTACCATAAGCTCATTTTGTCACATCTGCACATCGTATATATGAGCGATATTGCGCTAATAAATTCTCTTCAAATAATCTACAATTATTTGGCGCATTAATATTTGTAGCAGCTGTAGATTAGTAAAACGTTTTCGTGTAGGTATTAAATTTGAAAGACAACACTCGCCATTATAGTTAGTAGTAAAAACCCATCTCATTAACATTATTCCATATTTACTATTGCTAAACATACATTAAATCTGAACACCGCATGCACGAAAAAGATAAAAGTGTTAATAGTAAAAACACGTTATGTGGTTTCAGCCAGCGAGCTTTGTTCACTGGAGCTTGAAAATTCACAATAAAATGTTTATAGGCAAGTTTACAGTTCAATGCGCAAATGCTGTTTCTCGAACAAAATTAACTGCCATATTTGCTTGTATATCATCCCTGCTAATAAAATAGGCTAAACCGCTGACTTGCGCATAACAAGTTTGTAACATAAACTTGTTTCTAGTCATTACATTACACTTTATATAGTTTTTTTTGATAATTACATTTATTACATGATGCTATTCTTAGTTTATTGACTATTATAATTAAATAAAATATATTATACGGTTAATTAAAAATAAATTAAAAAGATAAATAAAGAAGTCTATTAAAATATTGTTATTGAAACATAAATGTTACAAAATTTAAATTTGATGTTATATACAGGGTGAGTTTTAAATGCGTAGTTATATTTTAACCCTCAATATATTTCATCGAGTACAATCAATTAGTACCGTCAAAAAATTTTTTGAACAAACAAATTTTTTGAATTTCTGATAATTTTTTTCGTCCTCCAGCAACTAACATTTTGATGGTCACTGGATATCTCTCTAAACGCCGTCCACAGAAGTGACGTAACTGAAGGCAGTGTTGCCAGTTCCTCACAATTCTATTTTAAATTAATACACAACTGATAATATGCGGTTTGAATTAAATTCTTAAAATGAAACAATATTGAAAATATTCATTTTATAAAGAAGCATCTGTTTTAACAGACGGAAGAGCAGATTTGTTTACTTAATACGTTGATAGCATAGAACATCAGCTAGTCGCATCGATTCACGGAACAGAAGTGAATCGATGGAAGTTTAAGTCTTTTGCTATTTCATCTACAATAGAACTATTTTTTGCCCGGTAAAATGTTAGTAAAATCAACAATAAATTCTGATAACAAAAACTTACGATCCTTTTATAAACTTTAAAACAACGAAATTGAAATTGTCGGTAGCATTTTATAAGTTTACTGTTATCGAAAAATTTGGTTTTAGTTGTATATTCCATACGAAACACTTAAAAGAAATGTTAATTGATGCAAAAAAAGGCAAAATTGTACATTTCTTACATTAAAAGGTATTTTAAAATGTTTAAAAATTATTTCAAATGGTACAGTTAATCGCTTAAGTAGGTAATTATTTCATTCAAAATTATTATGTCTGGGAACGAACTTACTGATAGATGATAAATTGCATAAGAAATGCGGCAACGCTGCTTCTAGCCACTGCACCATTTCAGATAAAATGAAGAATGTTTCTAGTAATCAGCAGTTCCAAAACAATTTTAATCTTATTTTTTTGAAAGTCGGTAACTCAATTTTACGTGGGAATTAAGAGAAAAAAATGTGTTAGTGGGTTTCTACAGATGTCAAGAATCGGTGGTGGTTTAAATATCACTACGCACTTAAGACTCACCTGTATACTTGGTGGACATCCTTCTTACCTACTTCCCAAAAAAATATGAAATGTTCTGATAGTTGAGTGTAATGTATAACTAACTGTATAGGAAAGTAAATACTGGCAAGGAACAACAATGTTACCTTAATATGGGAGCCAAGGCATAAAGGAAATATTTCAGAATGCACAAAAATGTAGTTACTGCACCTCTATTTAGAGAAAGGTAATAACTAAATTATTTTATTATGGTTTTGACAGAAACACAATTCCAATAACTATAACACATATCCTAATAACTCAATCAAGCAAACGAAATGAATTAAGATAGAAATAAATTAAAGTGTCGTTATGTGAATCACAGTGGTCATTCTAAAGTGTCAGGAAAGGCTAAACTGGATATTTTGGTAATATTAGATAACTAAGTGTACGTAAGATAATCTATACACAATCACTTAACAAATATGACAAGATACTGGTCATTCCGGAGTATCAAGAATGTTGAAAATGGTAAAATAACAGTCCTATAAACGTCGCACGGTATATGAAATAAAAATTATGAAGAATTTGCTGCATTTTGTAGGGAAATAGCTGAACTCTGTAATGTTTTGTAAAGAACAATTCCCTTTGATGCGGAACTTTTTCGTTAAATGAGTGAATAACAGGAAAACTTATTTTTTTTTTTAGAAAAATCTGACCACACAACATTATTTGAAATTTCATTAAGAAATCCCCATAATTGACTCAGTTATATACTAGATTGCCTAACACTTTTTGGTATCAACAAGATGAAGCTCTACAACATTATGCGGCTGGTGTGCGGAGGTACCTTTATTGAATATTTCCTTACCTGAATTGATTAACAAATAGCACTTGGTCACTTAGATCTCCCTATTTAACTCCATCCAAAACATGTTTGTGGGGTTAGTTATGTTAGTTGGTGATAGGGTTAGTAGTGGTAGTATTGGTAGTTGGTTAGCAGCAGTAGTAGTTGGGAAAGGCTGGCATCTGGCAAGTAAGCCACAAATTGACCATTTTTGCCGACCCAGAACCTTTTACTATACTCACTCCTTCTTCAAACCTCGCCATCTTCTGATTATGGTCAGGATGCCATTCTATGAAAGAAAACTCACCTCTTTCAGAAGCGCTCCAATTAGTTGATTGTCAGTCGGGACAGGAAGACTGAGTTTTCACTGCTTGATATTTCTTCTTTAATATCTCGTAGACTCGCTCAATGTGGACTGTATTGACCTGCCTCCTTGTAATACACAAAATAGGTAGGCCCTTTAATATTTCAAGAGAATTTCAACTTCCTAACCAGCATTTTGCGATAATTTTGATTTGATCGAAGGTAACCAAACTCGTTAATAATTTACCTGTAAATTTTTATCGACTTGGGGTTAAAACAGCCTTTTAAATTAAAAAAAAAAATTGCAACTTCCCAATCAGCTATTTGTCCATAATTTTGTTTTGATCGTACCTTCAAACTTGTTACCAATGTACCTGTAAATTTTCATCCCAGGGGTTAAAACAGCCGTTTAAAAATTTAAAAAGAATGCAACTTCCCAATCAAATATTTGTCCATAATTTCGTTTCGACCGAAGATAAACAAACTCGTAAGTAATGTACGTGTAAATTTTCATCGATTTGCAAAGGGTCCCAGGGGTTAAAACAGCCATATCAAATATTAAAAAAATTGCAACTTCCCATCCTGCTATTTGTCCATAATTTCGTGTTGACCGAAGGTCAACATACTCGTTAGTAATTTACCTATGAATTTTTATCAATTTGCAAAGGGTCCCAGGGGTTAAATTAATCACTTAAAATTAAAAAAAATTCAACTTTCCAACCAGCTATTTGTCCACAATTTCGTTTTGACTGAAGGTAAACAAACTCGTTAATAATTTACCAATAAATTTTCGTAGACTTGCAAAGGGTCCCAGGGGTTAAAAGATCCTTTTAAAATTTTAAAAATTGCAACTCCCAATCAGCTATTTGTACATAATTTCATTTTTAATGAAGGTAGACGAACTTATTAATAACGTACATGTAAACTTTCATAAACTTGCAAAGATTCCTAGGTGTTAAAACAACTATTTAAAATTTGAAAAAATTTTAACTTCCCAAGCAGCTATTTGACCATAATTTCATTTTAACCAAAGGTAAACAACTTTTTAATATTTAAAAAATATATCAGCTTCCCAACCAGCTATTTGTCAATAATTTCGTTTTGACCCAAGGTAAACAAACTCATTAGTAATGCACCTGTAAATTACCATCGACTTGCAAAGGGTCCCAGCGGTTAAAACAGCCCTTTAAAATTTTAAACAAGTTATAACTTCCCAACCAACTATTTGTCCATAATTTCGTTTTGCCCAAAGATAAACAAACTCGTAAGTATTATACCTGTAAAGTTTCATCGATTTGCAAATGGTCTGAGGTGTTAAAACAGCCACTTAAAATATTTAAAAAATTACGACTTCCCAACCAGCCATTTGTCCATACTTTCGCGTTGATCGAAGGTAAACATACTCGTTAGTAATGTACGTGTAAATTTTCATCGACTTGCAAAGTGTTCCAGGGCTCAAAACAGCCCTTTAAAAATTAAAAAAAATTACAACTTCGCAACCAGTTCTTTGTCCATAGTTTCGTTTTGATTGAAGGTAAACAAACTCAATAATAATGTACCTGTTAATTTTCATAGACCTACAATGGGTCGCAGGGGTTAAAACAGCGTTTTAAAATTTTAAAAAAATTTCAACTTCCCAACAATCTACTTATTTGTCCATAATTTCGTTTTTGACCGAAGGTGGACAAAGTCGTTAGTAATGTACCTGTAAATTTTCATCGACTTGCTAAGGGTCTCAGGGGTTAAAACAGCCCTATAAATTTAAAAAATCCATAATTTCGTTTTAACTGAAGGAAAACGAAATCACTAATAATGTACCTGTTAATTTTCATAAACTTGCAAAAGGTCTCAGGGGGATAAAACAGCCCTTTAAACTTTTTAAAAAATTGCAACTTTCCAACCAGCTATTTGTCCATAATATCGTTTTAACCGAAGGTAAACAAACTCAGTAGTAATGTACTTGTAAATTCTGATAGATTTTCAAAAGGGACCAGGAGATAAAACAGCCCTTTAAAGTTTTAAACAAATTTATAATATAAAAAATGCGATTTCCCAACAAACTATTGGTCCACAATTTAATTTTAACCGAGGGTAAACAAACTCGTTAATAATGTACCTGTAATTTTTTAACGACTTGTTAAAAGGTCCCAGAGGTTAAAATAGCCCTTTAAACTTAAGAAATTCAACCCCAACCAGCTATTTCTTCATAATTTAATTTTAACTGAAGGTAAACAAACTTGTTAATAGTGTACCTGTAAATTTTCACAGATTTGCAAAGGGTCCTAGGGGTTAAAACAGCCCTTGAAATTAAAAAAAAATTTAGCTTCCCAACCAGTAATTTGTCCATAATTTCGTTTGGACTGAAAGTTAACAAACACGTTAGTAATGTATGTGTAAATTTTCATTGACTTGCAAAAGGTCCCAGAGGATAACACAGCCATTTAAAATTTTAAAAAAATGCAATTTTCATAGATTTACAAAGGGTCCCGAGGTTAAAACACCTTTGTAAAATATAAAAAATATGACTTCCCATCCAGCTATTTGTCCACAATTTCATTTTAACCGAAGATAAACAATCTCGTTAATGATATACCTATAAATTGTTACCTTGTAAGGGATCCCAGTGGTTAAAACAGCCCTTTAAATTAAAAGTTAATTCAACCCCAACCAGATATTTGTCCATAATTTCATTTTGACCGAAACAACCTCGTTAATAATGTACCTGTAAATTTTCATTGACTTGCAAAATGTCCCAGGGGTTAAAAGAACCCTATAAAAATTTTAAAAATTTCAACTTCCCAACCAGCTATTTCCATAATTTTGTTTTAACGGGAGGTAAACGAACTCACTATTAATGTACCTGTAAATTTTCATAGACTTGCAAAGGGTCCCAGAGGTTAAAGCCCTTTAAAATGTAAAATAAATTTCAACCAGCTATTTGCCCATAATTTCGCTTTGACCGAAGGAAACAAATTCGTGAATAATGTACCTGTAAATTTTCCAACCAGCTATTTGTTCCTAATTTTATTTTGACTGAAGGTAAACAAACTCGATAGTAATGTACTTGTAAATTTTCATTGACTTGCTATTTGTAAATAATTTTGTTTTGATCGAAGGTAAATAAACTGATTAGTAATGTACCTGTTAATTTTCATCGACTTGCAAAGGGGCCCAAGGGTTAATACAGATATACAAATTATTAAAAAAATTGCAACTTCCCTACCAGCTATTTGTTCATAATTTCGTGTTGACCGAAGGTAAACATACTCGTTAGTAATGTACCTGTAAATCTTTATCGACTTGCAAAAGGGCCCAGGAGTTAAAGCAACCCTTGAAAATTAAAAAAAATTGCAACTTCCCAACTAGTTATTTGTCCATAATTTCGTGTTGACCGAGGGTAAACAAGCTCGTTAGTAATGTACCTGTAAGTTTTCATTGGTACTTTCAAAGGGTCCCAAGGGTTAAATCAACCCTTTAAAATTAAAAAAAATGCAACTTTCCAACCAGCTATTTGTCCATAATTTCATTTTGACCGAAAGTTAACAAACTCGTTAGTAATGTACGTGTAAATTTTCATCGACTTGCAAAGGGTCCCAGAAGTTCAAACAGTTCTTTAAAATTTAATAAAAGTGCAACTTCCCAACCTGCTATTTGTCCATAATTTCTTTTTGACCGAAGGTAAATAAACTCATTGATAATATACCTGTAAATTTTCATAGACTTGAAATGGGTCCCAGGAGTTAAAACAGCCCTTTAAAGTTTGAAAGAAATGTCAGCTTCCCAACCAACTATTTGTCCATAATTTCGTTTTGATCGAAGGTAAACACAGTGGTTTGTCATATTCCTGTAAGTTTTCATAGATTTGCTAAAGCCCTTCTTGGTTCCTCAAGCCAATTTATCTACCTTCTTGTTCCCCAGAACCATGTATCAGAACCTACACAAATCTTTCCTATTTATGCGTGGCAAGCTATTAAAGGGTGTTCCTCGCACTCCTAAACCTCGTACTTGAAGAATAGTCTGCTTTTAGAACTGCCTGGCCCTCAAAACATACGTATATTATTTGCTCTGTGCAATTACCTACTTGTCATTGCAATGGAGGAAATGGCTCTGTCTGAAAGATCATGTACAATACTAGAGCGTAGCCCTCTTACACACCTCTGTCTTACAGATATATTCCTATCTCCGAAGACGATCCGTCGGTCACACGAGAACCACTTTGTCAACACACCATAGAGTTATGGGGTTAACTAAAGAGTAAGATTTTAGATGTAGACAAACTGGACCATAAAAACTGCACAGACCGAGAATATAGAGGATTTGAGGGAACTCATAAGGACTGAAATTCGATATATTACACTGGAGCTATCTATTGTATTTGGTTCAATTTGACTTTTTTTATACTTACCATGGAATAAAAGATTTCATATTTTTTGGAAAATCTCCTTTATTGTTTGACATAAGTCCATCAGACCTTTCATTAATGGATTAGTGATAAATACCTTTCATATATTATAAAAAATATGGGTCGTTCTATAAAAAAAATTATGTCATATCTCAACAAAACGAAACTTTCGAAATTAATAAGGACATTTTTAATAAAGCAAAATCAGCTTGTGCGAGAGTTCTTGCTGAAACTATTTTTTAAACGTTTTACTGAACTTATTCACACTTCATCACAGCAGCACAATCTATGGTAGTATTTCTTTGCTTTAACTTGGATACATACTAGGGTACTAATTTGAACAAAGCAGTGAAACTGAATATATTATTTATTCTAATTTTAGCTAAATAAACTTGAATATACAACCCTTTAAACATTTAACACAAACAGCATTTGCTAATTTGTAGAACCCTTGTTATGATATTCTTGTTTAGATTCGCAATTAGTATTCACAAAATCCTTTAAATTGAATTTAGTTTCAATGGAATGACGAAGAAGTTCGTGATGTTGACAGGTAGTTACACTAGTTGGTTTTACTGTTATTATTAATTTATAGTTTAATGCTCGTACTATATTAAATGTCACTTACAAGATTTACTATAGATACATTTAGGGTTTAGATATTTGTTGTAAATATTAGCATCTTCTACTATATTATAAAACGTGATAGCTGCCTTTCATCGGACCTCTCTGCCTAAATTTCAAGAAAACGGGGGTTTGAGGGTTTTTTTCCGCTACAAGTGGACGATCGGGGTTTGCGAAAATCGAAAGTTTGACCTTTCTTCTGTGCGCAGCGATATTTCGTTTTCTTAATTTTCATGAATAAAAAAGATATGAAAATTCCTCTGCATTTCGGTACACGTTAATTTTCGATTGGTCGAGACGGGCTGGTCAGTAAAGCCAATATGGCCGAAAATTCAAGCTGATCGGCTGTCATGTTCCTTTAATTAATTTGCATGAAAAGTGCAGCGAAATGTGTATAGTTTGTGTATATGCCATGACTAAAACCTAGCAAATACCAAATAATTAAATTTCAAGCCGAAAATTGTAAAGAAACTGATAAATTCTGTATCCTTTTTAAACTACGTACCTAACGTGTCGCCTAAAAAGACACAAAAATTATTGGAAATCAAAGTAAATGAAATTTAAAAAATTATCAAAACACCTACAGAGGGACGGCCATTTTGTTATTTACGTTTTTATTAGAATTTTGTAAACGTAGCAAATTTAAAAAAGTAGATCAAAAATTTCGTTAGCCTTTGTTGCCCATAATTTTCGTATTTCGGGATGCAATTTGCGCGGTAACTTCCTGAAAAGCATTCCTCTGCACGTTTTTCGCCATAGCACGGCCCCAAATAGCTTTTTTTTATTTAATTTTGCCCATTTTAAGAGTTCATGTTTCGAGAATTTTCGAAAAAAAATTTTCCACGAACAGCCCCTTTTTTGCGCGCTCCTCACCTCCCCAACTGCAGGTTCGTGGGCCCCGATCTGCTTCGAACGTAATTAATAGGCCCTATCACTTTGTCCACCGGGCCACGTTCCTTTTCCACGAAGATATGAGCATTTCAGTTAGTCAAAATCTACAAAAGACAAAAAAATTGTCAAACGGTTGCGTGAAAAAGATTGTTTTTATTTAAAAGTTGATAAGGGCAATAAGGTTGTTATTTTAGATAAAGATGACTATTATGAAAGGGTAGACAATCTGATTAGTAATGGTCCTTATAAAAAACTTTCTAGAAATCCATTACCAAAAATGGTTACTGAAGTAAGAGATATACTTCTGCAACAACCTTATTACTCGAGCTTTAAATAGGAAGTTACATGTATCTAACCCAAGTGTACCTAGATTGTACTGATCTGTACTAAGATACGTAAATCAGGAAAGTCGGTACGTCCTATTGTTTCAGCAATCGGATCGCCCACTTACCACCTATCAAAATGATTAACAGAAGAGTTCGAAAATTTACGTATTGCACCACCAAGTTTCTCTGTAATTAATTCCAACGATTTCATTAATAAGGTGAAAAATATTCAGTTGCAAGAAAGTGAAATTTTGTTCTCCTTTGACGCTTGTTCATTGTTTCCAAGTGTTCCGACACCACAGACCTTGGACTACCTTAAGGATCTAATCGAATTAAACAATCTCAGTCGAGTTGTAGTAAAAGAATATCTTAAAATCACTAATCTTTGCATGAAACAAAATTATTTTCGATTCAACGATAATTTCTTCGGAAAATATGAAGGTACGGCAATGGGTAACTCTTTGTCACCATTCATTAACTGTCTCTTCATGAACAGATTCGAAACGGATGCAAAAGAAGAATTCGAGTATATCGCCAGGGTTTGGCTTAGGTATGTGGATGATGTTTTTGCAGTGTTCGATACAAAAGTCACTCATATTGATAACTTTGTATCTAAATTAAACAGTCGATTCGCGTCAGTTAAATTTACAAATGAAACTGAATACTTTATACAACTACCATTTTTAGATATATTAATAATTAGAAATGGTGAAAATAAGTTAGAATTTGACATATACAGAGAATATACCAGTACTCTAAGATACATCCCTAAGGACTCTCACCATTGTGCTCAACACAAAAAGGCGTGTTTTTAATTTTCTAGTCCATCGCCTATTAAGCTTCCCCCTTAATAAGGAGAGGTTTGAAAAAGAAAAGGCATTGATTAAGGATATAGCTGCGAGTAATGGATATTCTGTAAGTTTAATTGATAAAATAATTAGGAAACGAAAGTTTAAAGAGTCGCCTCGAAATTCCACAACCTTTCAAAATGAAAGAGAAAAACCGAAATTTGTATTGATCCATTCAATCTTCAATTCACCCGAGAAACAAACGAGAAGTCGGGGATTTACGAAATTAGCTATAAGAACTGTAATCAAAAATATGTTGGACAGAGTAAACGATCAAATCAAACTAGACTCAAAGAGCATATGGCCCATCTCAAATATGGTAGAAGAGATAAGTCTAGTGTAGCCCAACATGCGTTTGGGAACAACCATAAAATAGATATTAGCAATTTAAGATTAATTAGAAATGTAACAAATACTAGATAGCTGGATGCATTTGAAAGCTTGGAAATCATAAAGTGTAAAAATAGTATGAATAGTGACAGAGGGCCTATCCCAAATAGCCCGGTTTATTGGTTAGTGGTTCAACGAACCGTGACGGTTCGGAAAACGTGATAGTAGTTTAGGTGTAAATAGGGTAGATTGTTAGCGTAAGTTTAGTTTTAATCATCTCCAGATGATGCCAACTTGGTTGGCGAAACGCGCGTCAAGTGCAGTATATAGTTTTTTGGTGTTTCGTGGAAAACTACGTCAGTGTTAATAATGTTAATGTAGGTAATTAAGTTTAGTCAATTTCAATAAGTGTTTATTTTCACGTTAGTCTGATTTGCTCTCATGTTTAATATATTTATTTTTTTTGGTTTATTCGAATTGTTTCTAAATTTTGATTGTGACTAATATTATTTTTATGATCATTACATGTTAATTTTCTTTTTTTTTTTATAGATATAAGAATTTCTATTTATACTACATTAGTTTCACTAATTAAAAACCACCCATTAATGAATTTTTTTATTTTTGACGCACCTTTGTATGAACGTATGACCACTGTGCAACTTATCACTAATGTTTCATTGCACTTCTATGACTAAATGCTTAAATACAGAATAAATAAAGAAGCTCAGAAACAACATAAGTTTGTGTTATGACAATCAGTAATTTGCTAATTATCATAATCAATTAATATTTCGTTTTAGGGATACGCGTTGGATATCGATGTTTTTAAAAATCTTTGTTGGTACTGATGTATTGATTTTCTAGTATCATTTGCTAGATAGTAATATTTATCGACGTCTTTTCAAAATCAATTTTTGTGTATTGATGTTAACAGAATTAAATTCAATCAGTACGTAACTAAGTGAACAATTTCCTCTCTGATCAATTCATCAGGATTTATTCATACACAAGCAGGTTCAACCACATAAACCAATGAAAATGATATTCCAATATATATTTAAAAACCTGTAAACGATCTTAAAATTATTACAAATATATAAACAGTTGGCTTTTGTCACATTAAATAATAACAAAAAATGCCTGACGACTGTGGCTACATTTGTCATGCTTGAGCGGTTATTTTCAAAGGCAAGAGTCCGACACATAAACACACGGTAGCAAAATAGGTTTAAGTTGAAAAGTACAGGTGAAACATTTTGGAATTTAGTTTTTAGTCTTTTATTTTTATTTTTTTCCTTTCGTAGATATATGTAGGGTATTGTGTATTAACATTTTTTCATAATGCACTTTTATTTTATTTAACTGATTTTGTTAGGCAATAGGATTTTTTTGGTTTTCAATAAATCTGTTTTTGGTTTACTTACTCAGTGTATTCGTGAAGAAAATGCTGAAAATTTGTCTTGCATTTCTGGACGAATCTCGACGAATTATGACGATACACAAAATTTCAGACAGAAAAAATATTCTGTCTGTGTGTCTGTGTGTTTGTGTGGTTCGCGATAGCAGCTACAGTTTTTGATATAAAACTTTCAAATTTGGTACACACATTCTAGAGGTCAAGAAAGAGATTAAGTTCGTTGATGAACAAAATCGGTCCCAATTTCTAAAAAAAATATTTGTGAAATTCCACCAGCGACTTTTTTGAAACGTCAAAAAATTTTAGTTTTTTTAAACATCAAAGTGACTTTCTTAAACGTCAAAATGTGACTTTTTTTGAAACGTCAAAAATGTGACTTTTTGAAACGTCAAAAATTACTTTTATTATAAACTCCAACACACGTCGAGTTTTACTACGGTGGTGAGGAAGTTCTGATCCCCAAGTAATTGACAGTGGTTATTTTTTTATTATGGATAAACTATTTATTATCCATACATTGATACAAATCGGGTTTACTGTTACTCTATATCTATTGCGTCTATGATGTTTGATACCATCAATTTTAAATACCTCTATTTTTCGAACAACGCTCATTCCTATTTCGTTTGAAGAGGTCCTAAAATGCTGAGATTGAGGAACTCATAGTGAAAGAATTGTAATCAACATGGCGCGAGATATGCCTACTACGTAATTCATGACCTTAGGTTTTTAAGCCTAAAGTCATAATAACAATTATATTTAGTTCCTCAAAGGTACTTCATATTAATAATTTATTAAATAGGAAAATGTCAACAACTTTAAATGTAAAATAAATCCTTAAATAAAGTCATGACAAGAGAGTCTGATTTGGCAATTATAGTGAGAGTGCAAAATTTACAATTTCTAAATGATTTTATTAGAATGAAATTCATATTTAAAATATAATTAATTTAACTTATAAAAGTCAGGAAAGGAAACTTCGATGATCAGGCGATTTTATGTTACTAGTTGAAATTCAGTTTAATGCAGGCTGCCAATTTATTATGTAGCAGCTATTTAACATTTCATGAAAAGGTCATACATAAAGTTATAAAGCATTTTAAGACCGTTGCAAGCTTATATTTATTTTACTTTTAAGGATCCGTTTCAAAAGCTTAAAATTAGTTACGTATATATAAATCCATAAAAGAATAACAAAGTAATGAAAATCAAGCGCACAGACTTATTAATTATTATTCATTCCAGTAATTATCATGAGTGGTTGTCGATGTCCAGACATTCTAATCCGATGAACCGGCTAATTATCGATCTGACTATTTCTAGTCAATAATCCACTACAACCTACAAAATTATGTTCACTAACTACGTAGTAATAGCTACATTTTCAGTTTGGTCGAGATTTAAATTTTAGACGGTGTATACCATGTACAGGATGTAACAGAAATACGTGCCTTAAATTTGATGTGGGCCATAAATAATGATGTTATGACCCATATTAAAAAATTTATCATTAAAGAATGATAGGCCTTTAAAATTTAAAAAGGGTTATTTACCGTATTTACCGATCTTTGTATGTTTTCATTTGCTACCTGTTTATTTCTATCTTTTCTATGTTTTTATCTTTTTTATCTTTAAAATGGGTGTTTTGAGACCAGAAAATAGAAAATGTATCCAAATTGGCATGCCGTTTGTGTGTCTGTGACTGTGTGTCGCTGATCATTGTTGTGCTATCATTTTCTCAAACACATCTTAACGTAGAAATCTGAATCTTCACTTATAATATCTGGGGAGATCAAGCAATATCACTAAAATCACCTTTTGAGGTACTTAAAAGTCTGTATGCAATTTTAAAAGATGTAAAAGTGACTTATGTAACTCACTAGGTAGTGAAACATATTCACTAACTAATGAATTTGAAGGAACATATGTTTTTCGTTTTTCTGAGGAACAGTAAACTGTTACTTTCAACAATTCAATTACATATATGTTATTTCAAATATATGTAAATTGGTTTACTCCAAATATTAACTACGTAATCTAACCTATGCAAAAAGTAAGACCTTAAATTTTGACTTTAGAATCACATAATTCGATTTTACTTATGTAAATTAAAATGATCATTGCTGAATATCATTACCTTTGATTTTGGAACTTCACGCTGGCTGCTCCAAACTATTGACTATACCTGAATAATCCTGAGAGGCATTTATAACCGTTATAATTTGAGTCACATGTATATTATTTGTATTTGTATCTATAAATTATTATTAGAAACTGTTTTTCCATTCTTCAGCAATACATCTCATATTCCTCTAAAGTTTAAGCCACTGCAAGGTCGATGTTCGCTATAACAGCCATCGATTTTTGCAGTACTATTAATATTATACAGAAACAATTCAATATGTATGAGAGCGTCTGTGTTAAGAAACCCTTTGTCCAGTAGACTGTATTAAGTCAACAATTTTGCATTGGCATTTTAATTATTTTTGTCCCATAAAAATTTTATTTTCGTCGAAAAAAAATTACAAGTAGAAATTACAGTTTTCATATTATGTTCTTGTTCGGTCTCCAAAGCTAATCATCATATTTCAGTTCTTTATTGCTCAGAAAGTTATATAACATTTTGTAATTGACACCATCACACAGAAGCAAAAACTGATAAACTCATTTTTATAACAATATACTATGAAATTAAATTTTTAGATTAATGGATCTTTTAAAACAATTGTATTGATTAAATTGGTAACGTGACAAACGAATATACAGTATGTCCGCGAATGAAGTTTAAAAGAGATGAAATTGCAAACATATTCAACTTTTCGAGAAAAGTTATTCTACATAAAAGTTTTTGCTTTCCTAAAAAATACCATTCAAGTTGAAAAACTTCATGTTTCAAAAATTACAAGAATTTGAAATTTGTTTAAGAGTAATTGGCCTTATTTTGGAACAAAATATTAAATAAAAATGTTATTTCAAATTTTAATGCGTCAAAATTCAAAATTTCAATTGAATATTGGAATGTTGATACCATCTTTTCTATTTGGCTAATAGTATGCATGTATAAGATGAACAGTTCCTGAATTTATGAAATACCTAACAATGGATTGTTACTTTATAGAAAGGTATGTCTCAAAAACATGCGTTATAACACGTAATTTAGAAAAATAGTAATATTCAATCGATATTTCGGATTTTGATTGGATATAAAACTTGAAACTACTTTTTTATTTGACATTTTGTTCCAACATTAAAGATAAGGCCAGTTTACTCTTAAGGGAATTTCAAATTTTTGTATTTTTTGAGCAAAAAAACAAAGTTTCTCAGCCTGAATCAGATTTTTTAGGAAAGCAAAAACTTTTTCTCGAAAAGTTGAATATTATATATCCGGGGACATATTGTATAATGTATAATTTAAACTTGTTTAACGTAACTAACAAATTGTGTCTAGTACCTTTGTCAAACTTTGTAAAGTTTGGACATCATTGTATTATATCATATATATGTTAAATATGATTGATTAAACTCTAAATGTAATCCTAAATTTAATGTTTGTTGTATCGCTTCTTGCATTTATGATTTCAATTAATGATAATAATTATGATGTTAATGACAGTTCAAGTTCAAATTTTGAAATTTTACATATGATCACTGTTTATATTTAATGTATATATTAAAAAATCATATTTTGTAAAGTGCCTTTATAATATATATATATATATATATATATATATATATATATATATATATATATATATATATATATATATATATATATATATATATATATATATATATATATATATATATATATCAGTAAACATTTAAATTCGAAAGAAAACTGTTTCAAGAGAATAAAATTTGGACCTTCCTAGTACCGTCTTTACTAAACATGCTGTATGAGTGGTTTAGCATATGTTCCTATTTAAAAAGTTTTCAAATTCTTGAAAAGTGTGAAAACAATACTGTGAAATATTTCTTTTAGGCTTCTCTTAAAGGATGTTAGAGAGTTTAGTTATCTTAGATTATGTGGTAATAAATTAAAAAAGAATGTACCAGTATATTGTGGTGACTTCTTAAAGTATGAATGAGTGTATTTATTAGTGTGAATATTATTTTTTGAGCGTGTGTTATATGAGTGAACATCACTGTTTAGTATAAATTTATTTTTATTTACAAACATATACACAAAACATTATTTAGTAAGTACACTTCCGTCACAGTTAAAATTTTGTTTCTTTTTTTTAGTGTTTCTCTACATGATATTCTGTTGTTAAGATCAAATATTAGACGTACTATTCTTTTTTTGGATAACAAAAACTCTGTTTATGTCCTTTGCTTGACCTCAAGTCATAATGTGGTAATTTATTACTGAGTGCACTTTCGCATAATAAATTGACAGCAATGCACTTTGTCTAAAATGATTTTTTTTAAATTCTGTTAATAAAAAAGCTTTTATTTAACTTTGAGCATATATGTATTCCAATTTAAATCATCATCTAAATATAATCCAAGAAATTTGGTAGTTGCAGTAATTTTATTATTATTAAAGTCAAACTCAAGATTTGCAGGCGGTTTCAGTTTAGATTTAAAAAGAGCGGGTTGCGTTTTGTTGTAATTTATAATTAAATTGTTTCTAGTACACCACGTTGAAAATTGTTCTAGGGTTAATTTTATATTCTTAACTAGCTTATCCAGGTCGCGTGCTGTTACAATAATAATGGTGTCATCCGCGTACATATATACTTTACTTTTTGTAACATAATCTGGCAGGTCGTTGATATACAATAGGAACACTAAAGGCCCATTACACTGCCCTGAGGGGTACCAATATTCAAGATTTGCTCATTTGACAAAGTGTCATTAATTTTTACGTACATTTTTCTATTTGACAAATACGATTTGACCAAGTTGTTAATGAAACAGCTTAGACCTAGGTTATTAATTTTTTCACACACAAATGCTGGATTAATGGTGTCGAATGTATGAGATAAATCAAAAAATACTCCTGCGGCATAGTTGTTTTTATCAAGGTTATCATATATCACTTGGAGAAAATCTGTAGAAGTAGTTTCTGTTGAAAACCCTTCCCTAATGCCATACTGGCATGGAGTGATTAAGTTATATTTATTTAGAAAATCTAATATCTTATTACTGATTACTTTCTCAACTATTTTGGAGAAAATACTTAATAGTGCTATAGGGAGATAATTTTCGAGTTTGGTTTCATCAGCTTTTTTATATATTGGTAGTAATGCAGCGATTTTTATACGAGTTGGGAATGCACCATTACTTAACGATTTGTTTATTAGGTGTAGAAAGGAGGCAATTTCATCTGAACATATTTTTATCAGTAGTGAGGGTACATCGTCTATACCACATGCCTTTTTTATTTTCAAATTATTAATATCTTTTCGAACATCCTCGTTTGTGGCAGGAGAAAAATACATTGATTGTTTCAGGGAGCATTGCGATTTTGTACATTCATTTGATAGTTTATTGAAATGGTTTTTTAATTCTTTGTCCACAATTGTAGAGAAGTAGTTTGAGAAGAGTTCGACTAATTCGTAAGTATCAGTAATAGTTTCGTTGTATAATACTAATGTCTGTGTATCGTTTTTTATTATTATGGCCAACCATTTCATTCACTAATGACCAATTAGTTTTTGCTTTATTATCTGAATCACGAATAATATTTGAATAATGTTGTCTTTTTTCTGCTGTGATTTTTGTATTTAGTATATTTTTTCTCAATTTGTATGTATATTTTAGATATTCATTATTGGTTTGTTTTCTCATCCAGTTTAATTCTTTTAAATTATCTAACTCGTTTTTTACATCGTTGCTATATATAATTTTTTTTTTTGCTAGCTTCTCTAATTCACACTTTTTTCTTTGAAAATGCTGTTTCAAATGTGTCCAAAAGGCTTCAAATACATCATCTACCTTATTATTTAAGTAAATATATGAATTATTAAATGAGTTATTGTCTGAAAAGATTTTTTTTAAATTCATTAATACTAGTTTGACAAAAAAATCTGCGATAAATGTATTTTGGACTACATTCCATTATTTGAATAATTTTCGATCAGCTAATTAATACTGCATTATGATCTAAGAAACCAAGATGCATATTTTAAAAAACAACATTATCCTTAATATTAGTTATAATATAATCAAGACAGGTACTACTAGATCCTTGTATTCGAGTAGGTGAATTGATTAGAGACGTTAAATCAAACCCCTCTATTATATCACCTAGGATATTACTATGAAATCCTTTTTTTTAAGCATCTGTGTTTAAATTACCACAAATTATTACTGATTTATATTTATTTATTACCTTATTGAGCAGCTCAGTGAATTTTAAGAAAAATAGACTGAAATACCCAGCAGAGTTGAAAGGATATATTTGATACAAAATTTAATTCCTTACATTCCCGTGAAATAATAGCTTTAACAAATATAGCAGAACCACCATATAAGTGATTATCTCTCGAAAAATCTAATACTTTTTTATATCCCTGAAGCTTTATGTTATCTAAAGACAATGTATTTAACCAGTGCTCACTAACACATAAAAAATCGACAGTATTTTCGTTTGCGAACAATTCCACAAGATTCATTTTATTTAAGATAGATTGGGCATTTATGTACGCGAGTTTATACATTTTTGTTTTCAATTTTTTTTTTGCCTGATTTGTTTCATCTTTATTTGTTTTTGATTTGTTTTTGTTAAGACTTAATATTTGTGTCCTGTGTTTTTTATGTCGCAAACTGATATTGGGACAGTCGAGGATATAAAAAATTTTCAGTTGCATTTGTATTTACATTCTTACGTTGACTATCACTGTTTACAGAACTAGAGTCTTCTATTATAATAATATTATTTGCGTTTTCTGATACTTTATTTACATTTTCATTTATATTACCACTAATCTTACAGTCAGAGTCTTCTACAGCTATAGTATTATTTATGTTATTATTTATACACCTATCAGGATCCTCTTCAGGCGGTTTGTTGCTATTTGCAGCTATATCAGTATGTAATATCATCCTAGTCGGTACAGTAGTAATAGGAACAGATTTGAAGTTACGCCTTTTATATTATTTGTTACAATTTTTTTTTACATTAATACAATATTAGTTGTGACCATATATGCTAATGTGATAGCAATCTGGCATTCTGAATAATATGTTATATCAAGCAGTGTATTAGCGTGTCGTAAATGGCAAGCTAGGGTTCTTTGACTACGAGGGAGTCATTGGACATTCCAGCCTGTAGTACCGATGAGTTTAGGAGAACGAAACATGTTTACTACTATTGGAAAAGGTTATCACATACGTGGCATACCAATATTCTCTTCATAAACTTGTATCAAGCGGTGTGTACTTCATTATTTATTTTGTACGTTTACTTTTATTTTTCTGTCAACCATGAGGCAGTAATAGCTACCAGGCCTGGACTTTCCTCTCCCTGATTGTATGTATACAAGTATAAAACTAGACTTGTGCTTAATTTTTTATGAAAAAAAAATTATAAATACATTCAAACTTGGATAAATAAAGATGCATCTAGTTAAATAACTCCACACATAATATTTAAAATACATTATTCCTGTTCTTTATTGAACAATAAATTTATCATCCCTACTTTCAAAAAATATAAAATATGGAAATATGTTCGATATTCC
This sequence comes from Rhamnusium bicolor, assembly GCA_029963845.1. Classification (NCBI taxonomy): domain Eukaryota; kingdom Metazoa; phylum Arthropoda; class Insecta; order Coleoptera; family Cerambycidae; genus Rhamnusium; species Rhamnusium bicolor. The sequence goes on along the minus strand of JANEYF010004601.1, from coordinate 63,975 downwards.
TCAGCATCATTCAGCCATTAACAAAAGATGCTTTCAATATAAAGCGTTTCCACGATATAATACTTTGTCCGATAAATTTAAAACTTCTGATATGAATAAATTTAAATACAAATACAAAAGTTGTTTCTGCTTGTTTAACAAGCAGGAATATTTATGAGATTATCCATGCTTTTTTTCAGGAGATTACGTAAAACTAAAAAATAAAAAGAAAAATATATCGAGTGTTCGCGCGAAAACTTGGACCTGAAATATTTCTGATACTTTTGATAATCCTGGAGTGGGTTGAAACCTTTGATGTGAAACGTAGTTTTCCACGAAACACCAAAACAGTATATGCTGTACTCGACGCGGGTTATGTCAACCACGTTGGCATCATCTGGAGATGAGTAAAACTAAACTTATTCTAACAATCTACCCTATTTATACCTAAAATATTATCACGGTTCGGTGAACCGTGACCCATTAACCAATAGAGCGGGCTATTTGGAATAGGCCCTCTGTCACTATTTATACTATTTTTACACTTTGTGATTTCCAGGCTTTCAAATGCATCCAGCTGTCTACTATTTGTTACATTCCTAATCTTAAATTACTAATATCTATTTTATGGTTGTTCTCAAATGCATATTGGGCAACACTAAATTTATCTATTTCACCATATTTGAAATGGTCCATATGCTCTTTGAATCTAGTTTGAATTGATTGTCAAGTCTGTCGAACATATTTTTGATTACAGTCCTTACAGCTTTTGGATTATCTAAAAGTTGTTGAAATTTGTTTTTCGATGAATGAACCACTGTCATACATACCTACATCTTTAAAAATTATATCAATACCACGGGTAAATCAAGGATCGATTGAAACTGATACAAATTTTCGATTTTCTCTTTCATTTTGAAAGGTCGAGGAATTTCGAACCGATTCTTAAAATTTTCTTTTCCTAATTATTTTATCAATTAAACTTACAGAATATCCATTACTCGCAGCTATACCCTTAATCAATTCCTTTTCTTTTTCAAACCTCTCCTTATTGAGTGGAAGCTTAGTAGACGATGGACTAGAAAATCAAAATTCGCCGTTTTGTTTTGAGCACAATGGTTCGAGTTATTTGGGATATATCTTAGTGTACTGGTATCTTCTCTGTATATGTCAAGTTCTAACTTATTTTCACTATTTCTAATTATTAATACATCTAAAAATGGCAGTTGTTCAGAGTTTTTAATTTCATATGTGAATTTAACTGACGCAAAACGACTGTTTCATTTAGATACAAAGTTGTCAATATCAGCGACTATTGTATCAAATGCTGCAAAATATCATCCACATGCCTAAGCCAAACTATGGGGAAATACTTGAATTTTTCTTTTGCTTCCGTCTCGAATCTGTTCATGAAGAGACTGACAATGAATGGTGACAATGAGTTACCCATTGCTGTTCCTTCATATTGTTTGAAGAAATTATCGTTGAATCGAAAACAATTCTGTTTCATGCAAAGTTTAGTGAGTTGAAGGTATTCTTTTACTATATCTTGACTGAGATTATTTAATTCGACTAGATCCTCAAGGTAGTCCAAGGTCTTTGATATTGGAAAAAATGAACCAGCGTCAAAGTAGATCAAAATTCACCTTCTTGCAACTGAATATGTTTCACCTTACTAATGAAATCTTTGGAATTAATCACAGAGAAATTAGTTGGTACAATAGGTAAATAATTACTTGAAATGTTGTATAAGTTACTTTATAAAGCATCCGGCAAAATGAGGTATTTGTTATATAATCCAGTTTTATCTGTGTGTAAATTCTAGAAAAACCTCTTCACTATATAAGAGGTATCGAGACACGAGATACTTAACTGGACAGATTAGTGGCTTAAATACTACAAGAAAACAAGCTTATCTAACGAATCACATACGAAAAATCTGCCAAAAGATCAGAAGATAAGCTTCTCAGTATCATCATTTTATAGATAGTGAGAATATCTGGCGTTGTTTGTGACTTTTTTAATAGACACCATTTTTCTGTGACTTTATCGAACAAAGAAATAGCTGTAGTTGTGGCAATGAAATTCTAATTCAAACAAAAGTTGACTACATGAGATGGTTATTTCAGTGGACAGAAGCGGATGGCAAACCATTTTACCAAGATATCACAGAAAATTGGCAGACAAAAAATACAAAACCAAATTCGTACTGAATGAAAATACCTATATTATATTTTAAGACATGTTTACCTTGTATTATGTTTACGCTTAACCTACAGTAAATCTTATTGTTAAATGGAATTAAGTCATAATTGTTTTAATTAGCATATCTCAGCCAAACACGCATTATAGTATGCAAAAATATCCTGTCCCTCTTATAATGTACACTTGATTTCAAAAAAACTGGTACACTTTCTTTTAGCTATGTAAATCATTCGTTCTTTGATTGATATTAATAATCTTACAAATGTCACTTTGACGTTAATCAGTGGCGTCATTATTAAAAATGGTTCGACATCTAACAGATATTCAAAAATTTCGAATTGTTTCTAAAATTGAAGATGGTTGGTCCATAAGACTTGCTGCTGAATACAATGTGAGTAAAACCACGATAATGAGTGTTAAAAAACCAACCAAACAGTATCCCGTAAAGTTGGTTCCGGTAGGCCCAGAAAGAGCAATAATCAAGAAGATGAAAATCTTATAAATTACCTAATAGAAAACCCTTTTCAGACTGCAGTAAATTGAATTTCAGAGACAAATTTCCCTGCTTCGGTATCTACTGCTTGCAGAAGAATAAAACTACAAAGCGACTTGAAGAGTTGTTCAGCGGCTAAAAAATACAAACTTTCAGAAGAAAAGAAGCAGGGTAGGATTATTTTTGCACTCAACTATATAATCAATGATGAAAACTTCTGGGGACAAGTTGTCTTTTCTGACGAAAAGGTTTTTAAATCCTGTAACGATGGACATGTTCGCGAATATAGGCCTCCTTCCACTAGATATGACGAAAAATATACTTTTGATCCACATATATCAGGAAGGTTTTCAGTCAATGTCTGGGCTTGGATGAGCCTAAATGGGTTAGGTGTGTGTTGGAACAGTGGTGGTCATCTCAATTCCATTAAATATATTGAAATATTAGACAATATTATGTTACCGTCAGTAATAGAGGTGTTTCCGAAAAATAATTTTATTTTCCAACAAGACAACTGCCCCATACATACGGCCCATTGTGTCAGGCAATGGTTTCTTAATAAAAACATAGAGTTGTTACCGTGGCCATCTAAAAGTCCGGATTTAAATCCAATTGAAAATGTAAGGGGGTCTAATGGTGTAACATATAAGAAAATTAAATAACCATCCAAATAATGCCCAAGAATTGGAAGGGATAATTGAAGACGCTTGGGAGAACTTGTTGCAAGAAGTTGACCTTGCAAGAAATCTGATTTTGTCCATGCCTGCAAGACTTCAGGCAGTTTTAGACGCTAGTGGAGCAATGACAAAATATTAGTTAATTCTGTATTACGTAATTGAAGTTCATTTATTTTATTTTTTTATTGTATTTTTATGTTCAGTTTGCATTGTTTACATTTTTTTTAATCTCAAGTGGTATTTTTGTGTTCTTATTTTAAAAATAGAATTATCATTATTCAGTTAGTATTTTAATTACAACCATTAGTAGAATATCCGTAACAAATATTATTTTTTTAAACAATGATATGGCAGGCTTGAAAATGTTTTGAAAAAGTTATTTTCTAATTATTTTTAAAATTCCATTTGAATAAAATAAAAGAGAAAGGTTTAATAAGTTTAAAAACACAAAGAAAACCGATCTCCTCCAAAAAACCCAGGTCCGGGGTAAATCACCTCTTCTCCACCCCCCTCTCGACATGCCTGGCCAGCCCTATTTACAGACATATGCACACAACTAAACTATTAAGATTTTCGATTACAAGAGTTGTACCAGTTTTTTTTGAAATCAAGTGTACCACTATAAGCAGTAAGTTTAATAAAAAGATATAATTCAGAAATTATGCATGTTTTCTTGATTTTCTCACAATGAGAAAAACTGACTTAGTAGCTTTTAATAACGAGCAGTTTGATTAGAAAAGCTGTACCGGTTTACGAGGAATTGAGGATTTAATATCTTCAACCCTCATTTTTCGGAAAAACAGTTTTAGTAAAATATTCCCCTTGTTCGACATAGAATGGGGTGGTTACCGTTAGTAATATCAATACGTCTTGTATATACAATTTATGGAAAGATCTAATTTGCTCTTCTTGTTTGCCCGGGTGATTGATTGTTTACCAAATTGCACTGTATTGGATTAAACTGTACCTTGTTTACATACAGAAGAGCGCGTCTGCAGGCACGTCTCTAAAATAATTGATACAAGTTACTAAAACATTGCACAAATCACTGAAATAACAATTTCGATTTTACATTTGTTTGTGAAGAATTAATAATGCATCAGATGTCTGAAATCGGGTTCATTGTAGTAAAAAGCACATATTCCAAATCTAAATCCCTATGAGATATCTTTATTCAGAATATTTTATATTGTCACTGAGGACTATTGAGGGTACAACATTACAATGCTGCCTCATTCCTTTAAAAAATAATATATCAATGCCTGTACCTCGCTTCATGCTTATCATATGCAAATAGCTTTGTTAACTTTTATTCGACGTAGAAAAATATTGCAATCACAAACATTGACTTTGCAAATTGTCAATCGTCGTGAATGTATTTTTTAATAATATACATAAAGCATGCTTCAGAAGTCCGCATACAGCTAACTTTCTTTTTTTTGCATTCATATGTTAAATTGGTTTCTTAGCTGATAATTATTTATCAATAAGCATTTTAATTTTGATTTGAGTTTGACGAGATTTTCATACTTTTTTTACAATAATGGACATACAGTGATTTTCATTTTTAGGTGTTAAGAAGAGAATTACGAACTAAGTACAAACATATTAACTGAAAAATATTTAAAACTTATTTATCTAAATTTACTAAATTTACAACGGTCACAACAGACAAAGTCAGCAGCTAAAATTTCCGATTATGCCCGAAATGGCACTGGCGTCACGTCGGTAGGGTGCACGCAAATATTACAAAATTAATAAAGACAAAAATGTTTACAGACTGCCGTTGAACATTCTTTGTCTACGAAAAGACTGAAGCGCAATTATAATAATGATTAAACAAGTAAACCATATATTTTCACACGCTGATTGTTAAGACACTCGTTTTTCAATTTTTAGGGCTACGTACATAGACCTACGCCAGATCCAATTAGAAAATCTCGGGGAGGGTATAGTAATAAAGACATCTCCAATTTTGAGAAAACCACTTATCAAATTCTAATTCTGGTATATAACTATAATCATAAAAATTTACTGTTGTATGGACTGAATCAGCTGAGAGCATAATATTAAAAACAATATCTTATTTTAATTAATTCGTTTTGAGAAATTACTCGTCCTGTCAGCTTATAAGTACAGTAAATATTATAAATTCTCCAACCTTTAGTACTGTATCTTGCTTACTTACAAATCACAAGTAGGACCTAATAGTGAGAGCCTGTTTTATAGTTCATCCCCCTTTAGTTCGGTATAGGCCGAATTGCCAATGCTCCGACAGGGCGCAATTATGAGAACAACCCTTTAGTTTAATTAATTAATTGTGAGAAATCTACTCGTCCTGCTAACTTGTAATTTTAGTACAATATTACTAGTTCAAACATCCCTTAATTTAATTACTTAATCTTGAGATGTTCTCATACTGCCAACTTGTAATTTTAGTATAATATTACTAGTTAATCCCCCTTTAGTGCTATAAAGGTCGAATCGGCTTACATTGCTCAGATAGGGCGCAATTGTGAAAATATCCCTTTAATTTAATTAGTTAATTTTGAGAAATCTGCTCGTCCTGTCAACTTGTAATTTTAGTAGAATATTACTAATTCATCCCACTTTAGTGATATATAGGTTAAATCGGCTTACAACTTTCAGATAGGGCGCAATTGTCAACATATTCCCTTTAATTTGTTGAATTAATTTTGTGAAATCTACTAATCCTGCCAACTTGTAATTCTAGTAAAATATTACTAATTCATGCCTTTTTAGTGCTATATAGGTCGAATCGAATTACATCGTTCATATAGGAAGCAATTGTGGATATAGCCCCTTAAATTAATTAATTAATTTTGAGAATCGTCCATACAACTTATAATTTTAGTAATATATTACTAGTTATCCACCTTAGTTGCTGTATAGGTCGAAATAGCTTACAACGCTCAGATAGGGCGAACTGTAAAAATAATCCTTTTAATTTAATTAATTAATTTTGAGAAATCTGTTCATCTTGCCGACTTGTAATTAGAGTAAAATGTTAATAGTTCATCTCACTTAGTTCTATGTAGGTTGAATTGACTTACAATCTTCAGATAGGGCGCAATTATGAAATCATCCCTTTAATTCAATTTATTAATTGTAAGACATCTACTCGTTCTGCCAATTTGTAATTTTTGTAAAATATTACTAATTCATCCCTCTTTAGTGAGGTACAGCTCAAATCGGCTTACAACGTTCAGAGGGAGAGCGCAATTGTGAAAACAATCCCTTTAATTTATTTAATTAATTTTGAAAAATCTACTCGCCCTGCCAACTTGTAATTTGAGAAAAGTATTACTAGTTCATCCCCTTTAGTGCTGTATAGGTCGAATTGGCTTACAACGCTCAGATAGGGTGCAATTATGAGAACGTCCCTTTAACTTAATTAATTTTAATAAATTTACTCATCCTGGTAACTTGCAATGTTAATAGAATATTATCAATCCATTCCGCTCTAGCACTAAAGAGGGATGAATTAATGCAATTTTACTAAAATTATAAGTTGCCAGGAGGAGTAGAATTCTCAAAATTAATTGATTAAATTAAGGGGATGGTTTCACAATTACTCCCTATCTGAATATTTTAAGCCGAAACGAAGTATATAGCACTTAAGAGGGAAGTATTTTCGAATTATACCGGAAGTTGATATCAACTTTGTTATATTAAATAGAACCTCTTTTTTTCTTATATTTTTGGATTCCTCATCAAAATTAGGAGTAAGTTTGATAATACAACCCTACCTTGATTCTCAACTGTTTTTGAGTTGTTATATTTTTTTAAATTTTGTTGAGTTTGCAGCGTCTCCCTTTATGGCGGTTATCTTCAAAACCAATTGAAAGTAATTAATGATTTTTTGACATCTTGTTAATGTTTTAATAAGCCTAAAAATTTTTTGAAAAAAAAATTAAATATTTAGTTAAGAACATGTCTTGAATGTCATAAATTTAAAATCTAAAAAACTTTTTTAAACAGCGCTCCATATTTTTTTCCAGATACATTAATAACTAAATCCCTAGTAAAAATTTATAAGGCACTATTTGGCTATATCAGTTTTTTCTTTTATCGAAAATATCAATTTTAGAAAACAAAAAGAAACGAAAAATGGGGGTTCTGTTTAAAATAACAAAGTTAATGTTAGCTTCCGGTATAACCGGAAGTGACAATAGTTCGAAAATATTCTAAAATGGTACATCTTTTCTGAAAACCCATTGAACCAAAATTTGAAAACGATATTTCAATTCAGTCCAGTGCTACGTCTGGAGGGTAGGTTGAAAACGAACACTCTGTATATAGTTCTAGCAAACCCGCTTAAAATACATAAATGTTTCTAATAATCTAAAAACTAAATTATTTATACAATACCTACAAATAAGATTCATCAGCATGATACACCGTGTTAAAATGACAAGATAAACTGGTCTTTTCAATAGAAATGAACTGACGTCCATGAAATTTCCGACATAGAAAATTTCACAGAATAGAGGTTATTTAAAATAATTATAACTTCTGCTTACATTTTGTGTAAGCCAACATTTTAATATCTTTAGTCGGAAAATAAAACAGGAATATTTAACATAGTAACTAAATTAAAATGTATAGGGGTAACATAAGGGTGTTCCTAAAGATTAAATATTTGCTTTGTTTTATAGAAAATACCTCTTTTAAAAGCACTTTACTAACAAGGGTACCTGAAAAACAAGGAATTATCTTTTTTTATCATTTCCAGTAGGTTTTCAATAGGTTTATGCCAATTTTCAGAAAATGTAGACAAGTTAGGTATAAGCAAATAACAGCAATAATTTACTTTTTCTAATAATAATAATCTAACTGGTGATATAGGAAACTATATAGAAAATGTATTGCTGTGCAGTTTCTTCTAAATTTAAGTGGATTTGGATCGAGTTTATTCAAAAAGATGAAGAGGGTTGAAAGTTTGATATGACGACACTGTAATTTTCATAAACAGCTACAATCAATGTAAAACTACGCGTGTTTTGCCATTCAAGTTGGCCTCATCTGGATATGATTAAAACTAAGCTTACATCAGTGTTATCATCTGCGTCGTTTGGACTAGACTGCTCGGCGTACGTTTGTTCACCCACGTCTTTCAGGATGCCTTAAGGATAGTTGTTCACCTCTGCGTCATCCAGTCAAGTTGATGATTGTTTTTGAGTGCCAGTAATGTTACACATTGCAGGGAATAAACCGTTCTAAAACAATTCGGAAAGGACCGATTATTCAAGTTTCCAGCAAGGGAACAAGTTAAAGTGTCAAACCTCGAAATACTGTATGATGAAAAATTTAGTTTAATTCTGTAGACTTTAAAATTCTAACGCAAAAATTTTCTATCAAAAATTGTTTAAGTTTTGAACGTCAAAAACGAAAATTAAATTTATTTCGGGATTGTTCCCCTAGGTGCATGACGCAGTTTTAAAATTCTACCCTAAGAATTGTTCAAAGACATACGTTCCGAGTTAGAAATACTCAGAGGAAGTCTTAATATTCTCACGTAGGTGGTAACACTGACTTCCGAGGCGGTACCAACCAGATCACGTCCACAATCTTCTAAACTCTATTCACTTAAACTTTGCAATGTTGGACTTAAGTGAGTGAAACGTCCAACTACGACCGATGCTTATGAAATAAAATAAACATGAAAATGAACCGCTATAAAAACTTTGCGGTTGTGTATAACTGCCTGCCGTCTGCACCAAGACTCAGCGCGCATTTTGTTCTCTATCCTGGCTAACGCTGCAAAGTTTAAGTGAACAGATTATAAACTTGAGTCACTACTCGTGCCGCAGTAAAGTTACAGAATATAATTGATCCACTGATTCGCTACTCAGCAGCTCGGACTATGTTAATAACAGTTTACTACTGTAACAAAGTTCACCTATCTAGGTAGATATTTATTTGTCTCATTTGAATTTATCCTTCCGCGCGCACTGGTTAAAGAACCGAGGTTGATTTCTGTACTGAGGTAGCGAGCCCAAGGCGATTCTACCGATTCTTATTAGATGCCGCTAGCAATACCATTTTATACTTTCTTTTTTTTGTATAAATTCTTTTTTGATAGCTATAATTTAAGATGTAAATAGTTTGGTGTATTTGTAATCCTAGTAAACGAATATAGTAGCCTTAGAGTTTTTATCTAACAAATTTTGTGTTACAAAATAAGATTAGTGGGCTTGGTACTAGGTAAGTGTTTAATAATTTTTATTCGTAATGTAAAGTTGTAAAACCTAATTTATTAATTAGTTTATTTCCATATCTAAGTTTAGATTGTTCCCGGTTAATCGCCGTTTTATATTTCTAGATTTGTAAACTGAGGATTCATAAAGCCGAAATATATTTTTTGGAAAGCTACTAACTTTTTACTGGCAAGAACCCGATTTTTCCGTACACTACGCCACAGAGAATTTAATTAACAACCGCAGATATATCGGCAAAGTAAATCTCCTAACAATTAAGCAAATAAAATAGTAAAATTAAAATCAAAGTTAAGCTCCAAAGTTAATAAACAAATAAGTTGCTCAATGTTCATCGCTTGTCCTCCAAGTCTTCTGTATAGTCACTGAATTTAATTTCAACATTTTTGTAGTTCGATGGTGGCTGCCAATAATTATATTATTCTCCTAACTTTTTGAAAAGAGAAAAGTCTAGAAACTGTGTTTAGCAATAATCGCTACTCCGACGATTGCGATGGTCGTTTAGATGATAAATCGCGAACTCCCGCTTCGTTCCTTTTAACTTATATGAAGACTTTAATCTCGAAAGGTTTCGATTCATAGTTATTTATACACCATGGGAACAAAATGAGTGTTTTACTCCCGGCAGGAATAGTGCAAGGGCCTAAAATACACTTTACTCCCGAGGTGCATACAATATTTTTTGTACGAACGGGTATTTTTGACATTATTTTATATTTATTTCTGTTTGATGTTTAGATTACTAAATATTATTAATTACCAAATATTATGAACTGTGAAAATTACCTTACTAATATTAATTTTGATTTGAAATAAGGTACTTTTATGGGTTATATGTTTGATTCTTAATTTTTTGTTATTTCTGCAATTAAAAATTTGACATAATAAAAATGTTGATATTACGTTATGTTTGTATTGTTCATTGGTTTCCATGGCGACTTTAAATCCCTCAAGGAATAAACGCTCATTTTACTCCCTATTTTGAGGCAGTAAAATACTGTTTTATTCTCGTTCATACAAAAAAATATTAACTCTCGTGGTTTCGGCATCTTCTCTACTATCCGGGGAAACATTTTCTACGTGCTTCGGTTCGCTCTCTATTATCTCGTCTCAAGAAATGAGGATCCTCACAATAGGGTAAGTAACTTTTTTGTCCTTCAGGTTGATCGATTTTAAAAATATTATAATTTGCACTACCTTGATATATTAATCACGCCCACAAATGAGTGTATTTTATGAAAAATTTTAATTATCACATGTAATACCACTAGAGGTTAAATTATTTCAGAAAATCATTTCGAGGTCATGAATATTTTGAAAATTATCCATAACCGCAGGCGAGGGATAATTTTCTTAAAATATTCATCACCGAGGGAAGATTTTCGGTTTTTAATTTAATCTCGAGTAGTATTCGGTAAGCAAATTTCATACAAAGTTAATAATACATCTGTGTAACTACAGTTGGTAAAATACAAAAATTATAAATATTTATTAAAATAGTGAGGGTAAGGTCGGCAGAAAGAAGAAAACCAAAGTTTCAATTAGGCGACGTTTCGTGTATTTTGACACATCCTCAGGATGTGTCAAAATACACAATTTTTATATAGCTCAATAAAACTAATCATTACTGGATACAACAAAAACTGCTAAAATATAATTTTTTACCAATTGTAGTAATTTAAACTCGACAAAATATGAAAGATGAACTATGCTAAATCTTAAAATGATATATCTGTGCAAATTCAGTTGGTAAAATAGAGAATTTATAGATCAATAAAACTAATCACTACTGGATACAACAAAAATTGCCAAAATATAATTATTTACCAATTATAGCAATTTAAATTCAACATAATATGAAAGAATTAACTACGCTAAATCTTAAAATGATCTGTGTAACTACAGTTGGTAAAATGCGGAGTTTTAGCTCAATTGGTCATTACTTAAAACAACATTACACAACATTTAAAAAATCTAATTAAAAGAACATATGTTCTTATTTTTAAACCTTTATGCAATATACTTATGACAAATATGCACTAAATTCAATTTGTAGTATTGTTAGAAGAATATTGGAAGCTCTTGAAATTTGTAACTGAAAATTATAATAATTTTTAATGTATAAGAAATAAATGATTTTACTAGGTATTTATTCACTTTTGTTTAAATATGTGAAATTTATAAAGCAAAGAAGCACTAGCTAATTGTAATTATTAATCAAGCCAAGATCAAAAAATTATTATATTATTCTGTCAAAAAATTTCCACTACAATTATCTCCAGGGTTTCCAGTACAAAAAAAATTTACAAAAAAAAATACTTGGGTTGCCATGGTGACACTAGAGAAAACATACATTTTATTGGTTAAAAAACACGTGTGAAATTTTCATTTTAAACTCGATTTTTTCAACTGCTAGCGCGGTTATGCGGTTTTCATAGCCTTTAATAATTATACCCCAATCCTTGGCTTTCAATATTTTAAAGTAAGTTCACTATTTCTAATATTTTATATTTCGCAATAAAAATGCACTACTTTTTTTATTTTCTTTGCGAGAAGTGCCGCGGTGGCTTGACACTGATGAATTTTAAACAGAATTTTCCTATTTTTAGGACTTAATTCATTCATCATAGTCACGTACAATGATATTTACAACACTGTCTTGTACTTAACTTTTTTTGAGAAAAAAAACTGTATAGTAGAAACATAATTTAACCGTCAGTTAAATGTGGTATAATATATAATAAAAAAGTCATATTGATAAATATTTTAATCTGAAGTATTTGTTCACAGTTTCCGGTTGGATGTCAATTATTTAACTGTTTGTTTATATTTATATATGGAAATGTTTTTTACATATTCTGTGTATTTTTTTTGTTTTGGAAATTATGTTAAGCATCGATTTTAAATTATTTTGTTTAAACTAAAGTAAGAATTTATTTATGTCTACTTAATTATTTTTAATTAAGGTTCTTGATTGTAGCCCTGAAGATAATTACATTTTTATCGAAACGTAGTCAACAACAGTTTACTTTAATAAAACATTAATGAGGTCCGAAAGCTCAAGAATATTTTTACCCTTGAAAATATATGACACGGATGAGACCCTAAAATATAAATTATTAGAAATGTCAGAAATCTAGACAAACAAATCATTTAAATCGTTACAATTATCAATTTGGATTTAAAAGAAACATGAATACTGACGACGCAGTATATATCATAACAATTCGGCTGCTCCACGGAAAAACACAGTATGTGTGAAATTAGAAAATGTTCAGGAAGAGCAATTTACTTTAGTTTATTGCCTCTAGGAGACGGGCGGACATATCTTACTTAAACCTTTACAGTTAACTAACATAAATCAGTACTTTTTTTGTCACATTATGAAAAATTACTTATTATTAATATGTACTATTTTAGGCAGTTACTGTTGAAAATGGGTTTCCATAAAATATGTATTATTATTTTCTTTACACGCAGTATCTCAATTAAAAGAATAGTTTCATAAATTATCATTAAAAGCCCGCATACCGAAATAACTTGGTAAATAACAATTAAATTTTGTTTTCATTGTCCTGACTAATTGCTTTTGGATATAAAAGATTTGGAAAGACCATATTAACAAAACTATTGAAAAACAAAGTACATATGCAGAAACTGGAATATGTTCTCATTTTCTTTCACAATCCCAATCAAAATCACAGCATCTACACAGTCTTCATAACATACTGTGTTCCTCCTCTGAATAGTAGTTGTATACTGTGTTTTGCATTGTGAAATCTACAAATTTAGTGCAGATACTGTGTTACTGTATTCTATATCTCCATATCCTTTGCAGATAGAACAACCGCTATTGGATAAAAAGACGCGGCACAGCACAGTATCTTCACATGTGTGAAAATCTCGATTTTTTAAAAAAATGTTGGTTACTGTGTTTTTCCTTGGAGCAGCCGAATTACATTATAGAATTCTGTTGAAACCAAGAATTATACTGCGTTATTTCTTGAGTCATCTACGTATCTTTTGTAGAATTTTGGTTTATAGTTTAATGTTTGTTTCTTCACAAGATACGTAGATGACTGTATTATTTTCCTACCAAAAAGTAAAATAGATTGCACAGTTAATTGTTTCAATAATTATCGCCCACGCTTGCAATTCACCACCCAAATAGAAAAAGGAAATAGTACAAATTTCCTTGATATAACTGTCAAATATAACGAATCCGGCATCATCGATATATACTACATGAAAGAAATTTGGTCTCAAAGATACCTAAATTTTAACTCAAACACACCTAATAGCTACAAAAAAAGTGTTATCAACAGCCTAACAGATCGCGCCATTCAACTTTCACGCCCAAAGTACAGACCCAATAATATAAAAAAAATTAAAAAGTTCTTGAAACAAACTCTTACCCTAAAGATTTTTATGAACCTATAATAAAAAAAAGAATACTTACAATATATTATAAAACAAAAGAATCCATCAAACCAAAATAATAAGAAATATATCTCAATGCCCTATATACCAAAGGTATCAGAAAACATCTCAAACGTGTTAAAAAACATTATATATCAACAGCACATAAACCGCATAACACGACAAAAAAATTCTTCACAAAACTTAACCCTAAATTACAGCCAAAAAACGAAACTAATACCGTTTACAAAATAGACTGCAATAACTGTAACAGCACATACATAGGTCAATCTAAACAATACCTACACAAAAGAATATACACACATAAATATAAAATAAAAACAGAAAATTAAAATTCTACAGCGGTTACAAAATGTGCATTAGACTACAACCATAGTTTTAACTGTAACAATATAAACTAACTAGAAAGAGAACCAAAATCCCACCGAAGGACAATACATGAAATGCTACAAATCAAAAACCTAATAACGCAATTAACAGCCGTACAGGTATTGAGAATTTAAGCGAAATTTCAGCTTATTAAGTTAAATATAAAGAGGGTAATATGTAGTACACTTACAAAAAATAAAAACTAATAAGTTTTTTACATCTTTCCATCAAGTCCACACATAAAATAAATTGTTTAACTCTAATAATACACACATAAGTCACACCTCTTCACAGTTAAGATAAACAAACCGCACCACAAACCAGAAAAGTTTCAGTCACATATAAACACTCATCTGCAATAGTTATAAAATGTAAAACTGTACCAAAAAGGTACCAAAATAATCCGTATTATAAGTGCATGACATAACATAACCTTATAATTTTTGTGTAATTAATTATAGTTTTCTGACGACAGTAGTAATAAACCGAAACGTAAGAAAATAAATATTGTTCTTATTTAAATGACCGAAACTCTAAGCCATTATTATGGAAAAAACGTTTTGTGATCTATGATGAATATGTATAAATCTAGACAAAATTCAATTTCATATTTGCTATAATTGCGTTTTTTGGCGAAAATTTTACATGCGCATAAGAGATACAAGCTGTAACTAATATAAAATATATACAAATAGTAGTGATGGGACATATTTCGCTACCTGTGACTTTTTCACTGATATCAGAAAATCACGGATCATTTTTGTTAGAAAATTTGCACCAAACCGTGATATGATTACAATTTAGCTCAAGAAGATTACGATCTTGCAACGGAATCATTCAAAAGCGAATAGGTTACTTAAACGTGAAAGCGTGATGCAATTCACTGTCATGGTTGCTAAACTGTGATTATGTCACGGTTTAAAATCACTGGTGTTAAAAAATCAGAAATGCGAATCACGTTGATACCGAAAAATCACGATATTGCTCATCACTAACAAATAGTAATAAATACTAAAAGTAACACCTAAATACAAGATACCGAAAGTCGTAATCCTGTAACTTTGTTTAACTGAATATTAAATAAAGTAGGCGCACACACTTCTTGAGTTCTTGATGATTTATAAAATTTGTATCATGCAAAAAGAAGTGATTAATTTAATTGTGATTACCCATTTGTAAAATATTTGTATCAAATGATAGGAAATCCTTCTTAAAGCTGTCGAGTATACCATTTGCATACCGGTTTCTGGTTAGTGCCTTAGTCTGTGCGAAGTAGGTACACGCAATGTCAACAAGAAGGATCTTAGAATCATAAGTCTCTATCTGATAGTAAAGTACTACTGAATTAATGGTAACTCCATTTACCAGTTTAATAAACAAAGTTTTTTAGATGGCCCTACAGAAAATAATCTAAAGGATTGAGGTCCAGTGCCTTAGTGGCCATTCGATGGGTCCACTTCTACCAGTCCACCTGTTCAATAATATTTGCTCAAGATACCTTCGGACGTCTGCTGCATATTGGGGAGGCGCAACATCCTGTTGAATAGGAAATGGGGAATAAATTTAATAACGTTGGGATGAGATAGCCCATTAAAAACTGGAGATGTGCCGCTCCGTTTATAGTTCCATCTAAAAATAGGGTCCAATGATTCTATTTCTTACAATTTCCGTCCACACATTTACCTATTGTGGATACTGTGTGTGCTGCTCCCGCATCCATCAAGGATTTTCCCTTGCCCAGTATCTACAATTCTGGCTATTCACTTCACCATCTAATTTGAAAGTGCATTCATCGGAGAAAATAATATTTTTTATCAGAAGAGGATCACCATTGCACATATTCATCATTGTTTCACAAAATTGTACCCTCCGCTCTGGATCATCATCACTTAGTTCTTTCACAAGATGAATCTTAAAGAGATGCCATTTTTCTAATTTTAGTACTGTATGTACTGACATTTTATTGTTTTTACACTTATGGTCTAGAATGAAATTAATAAACAGTAAACAATAATTTTTTTATTGTTTAATAATTATCCGACATATAAATTATTAAGGTAACAATAATAAAATGTACAGATTATGTTGAATATTGAACTAAAAAACTTACACCTTCCAGGAAAGCATTAGTTAATTTGACGAAAAAAAAACTAAACTTATTTGATAACAGTACAGGAAATTTATTAGACTCGTAAAAATAAGTCATAAAGTTTGGAGTGACAGGATAGATAGCATCTCTCATAAAAGAATTGGTAACACTCGATATTGATTCAATTTTCCTTTTCTTTCTTTCTTCCTTTCTTTTCCATCGATAAGTATTCTATTCTATATCAATCATAATATTTGCTCTTACTTTGTACTTTTTTAAAATATAGGGAGGAAATAATGACAAGTTTATACAATACATGGTGGGCCAGATTTTAATCGGAAAACATAAAGAATCGATAGAACACACAAAATAAGATGGATTTGTCATATAAACGTTTGCTAAAAATGCTTAGTTCTTGAGATGGAGGGCGTTGAAGTTCTAATTTATTTTCAGTTTTTCCCATATTTCTCCAAAAATACAAGTACACCAATATATTTCTCACTTTAGGTTTCACCCCTCTATTTCAACCAGAGGTGTAACGGTGTGGGGGTGTCGAAGATATTTTTCCCAGAAAAACAGGATGCTGCTGATCTAAGCTATTTTTTCATTCTTTTTTGACATTTAATTACATTAGTGTACAAAAAAGTTTTCTTATAATTTTTTGATAGGGTACAAAGTCTTTAAGTTAAACTTATTGTAAAATCATTCATCCCCTACTTTCAATTAGCTCTTAATTGAAAATCGTTAAAAAAATTACATTGTTTTGTATTTTTCCATTAACACAATTTCAAATAGAGAAACGGAAACTATGGTTCGAGATGTACGCAACTTGCACCTTCTGAATTTCATAACAATGTCTCAATTACTTCCTGAGAAATGCACCCTCTATCACGAAACTTATTACGGGGGCTACTCTATCATTAAAATGGTTAAATTGCATGTTATTGAATGAAACAAAATCTACTAGCAAAACAGGTTTATTCAAAATAAGCAATATTTATGACTCTCTTCTCTGGGCGGGGAAGCAAAGTAGTTAACCAGATAAATCAACTTAAAAGTACAACTAAATAAAGCGAAAACATAGTCATCTACGGCAATCGCCAATGCAAATAGAACAAAAATATAAAGCCAGCTATATTTGTTATTGGGCGCCACCATCTTTTATGTTTAAAATATACAATAATTCTTCTTAACTAATAAACAATAGACTACTATCAAAAGATCAAAAATAGGTAGTTATTTAAATAGTCAATTATAATTTCCCACAAATGCATCTAAAGTACGTTAACTGAATTCAATTTAAAGGCTCGGGGCGGATTTGCAAATCTTATAAAAATGTATTGTTCACTCGCGAGGCACTTAAAGTCTGACAAGTTAATGGGTAGTGCCTAGGTACCTAGGGGTTCGAAGTTAAATTCGCAGAATTTATGTATCTCTTTTGTCGTTGAGACGTCAATATAATGAAATATTACTCATTTCTTCTGAGCTCAGCTTACAGATTGGCTTTACAGCACTCCAGCCATACTGGCCGTTTCCATAAATCAGCATCACCTTTTCTGCACCTTACTAACTCACAAAGTTAACAATCTCTGATCATCAGTGTTATACACCAGCGACTTTAATCTTGCCCACTCGATGTCCTGCCGTGTTCTTTTCTGGCCGCTGGCCGGCCTCGATCTAAAATTCTCCCGCTAAAAAAATATACATCCAATTTTTGTTCCGTGCGCGCGACAGAGCTTAACTGTACCCAATTCTGTCCGACCGTACAGTAGCGTCGCACTAAATAGTACAATAAGGTTTATTATTTTATTCAAATTTGGAATTTAACTTATAACTCAAATGATATCAATATAGTTTATAAGGAATGTAGTCTAAATTATTAATCTAAAAAAACGGACTGTTACAAACTAAGCATTTTTAGCTATAAGTTTATATTGCAGGCAAATCCATATTATTTTGGTGTGTTCTGTGAATTCTCTAAGTTTCCCGATTAAAATTTGGCTCACCCTGCATATTTAAAAAACCATTCTTAACTGACTTGTACAGGGTAATCGGACGGGGGCTAATCTTTACTGATCTTGGACAAATACAAAAAAAACAGCTTTAAACTTTTTCTGTTGATGATAACCAGAAAAAAAACAGCTAATGATAGTGAAAATGCCCAGAAAGAGTGCACAATCTAAATTTTTTAAAAAATATATTTTGTATCGTTTAAAAAATGCAACCTTGCCTCACCACCCAATATATAAACACCTTATAAATTCAAAAATATATTTATAGTCTAGTCAATGAAGGTTTTACTTTGGAACCCACAAGAACTGAACCGATTTTGATTAAACTTGTTTTAAAATGTTTGTTATACTACTACATTATTTGAAATCCGACTGTTGGACTCAATATTTATATTGTTTAAACAATTACCAAAAATTTATATCAGCAATTTTTTTTCGATGATATTTTATCAAAAGCATTTTTTTGTTTTTGAGAATGTAATATAAGAAATAATAACTGAATAAATAAGCAACAAAATTTTCAACGAGAAATGTTAATTTTCAATTATTTAAATAATTTGTTTAACAAACGCAAAATAAATATACATATACATACTCATCTGAAAAAAGAATTCTGAAAGTTTTAGATATCAAGTTTCATATTTTCAATTCTAAAGAAGTTTAAGCCATCTGAATTCCATATTTTCAATTCTAGAGCACTCTACTCCCAGGATTTTTCGCACATCAGCGGAACGTTTGTCACAAAGGTCGCTTTCTGTGTTAAAAACGTTTATTGAATGTTGATGAAAATTTGTATTGTTGTTCAAGATATATTTATTTAATAGTACAAAAATTTACGGCACGTTGCTTGCAATATTTTTGATTTTAAGTTTTATTCCTAAATTTTCTATATTGTGGAATGAAGTGAAAATATTAATAACTAAAAATTTTTTTTCTATTATTATTTTCTTATCTTCTTTTACAAATATTTATCAGAGATAAGTATAACATATAATTTTTTTAACAATTATTTTCCCGGCTATTTGCCAAACGCTGAAACTCTCATTATAAAAAAATAATAATCACATTATGATCAGTACGACTGACTAAATAATGTTATTTTTAATTCTAACTACTCTGTTCAGTAAAACCAAAAATAAATAAAACAAAAGTATTCATCAGTTGAACAATCACCTCAAAACTTTAAAACATCCAGAGATACGTGTTTCTGCATCTTTGCGTCGTCAGTATGGCCCTTTGAAAGCCCTGAAAGCAACTGTGAATCTTTGTATATTCTAGTGTAATAAATATATTGATGGCTTTAGAGAACAGAATATATTTGAAATTATTTAATGGAAATTCCCCATAGGGTTAGAATAATTTAAAACGAATTAGGTAAAAATTGTCACTTAACTTTTACGTAAGCTGGTGCCACTATTTTCTTTTTCCTTGTCGAGCGGCTCCATTTCATATAGTTTTATTTTTTCATTATCATCATTCAGAAGCCTTTTCGATCTAAATATTTCAACTTTTTTTCAGGTAAGATGAAAAGTAAACAAGAATAGACGGGTGTTTGTTACTATTAGGAATTAATTTTCCCAATCTACGACATTATTGATAACTGACAACACCAAAGTTATATTTAATTCTTGTTTACAGAATCGTATAATGAGATTTTTTAAATTTTCCCAATTGGTTGCGGGAATGCTACAAAAATGAAAGTTGTTTATTTTTAAAGTGCTGTGCCAGTTCTTCAGTCTTTATTGCACATTCCATTCTTAATTCTTTATTAATTACCCTAATTATGTCTGAGGCAAGTTCTTTCACAATATCATTCCTTTTCAACGCTGCTGTCACTGCCATTTCAATTTCAATAACAGTGTAGCTGGACAGCACCATTTTAAGAACACTTTTATCAGCTCGCCACAAACTGAATTTTTCAGATAAAAGAAAATAAACAAACCACTGTTTGTTCGTAATTATAAATTAACTTTTTTCTTTCTTACACTTAAGGTTAATATCGTAATACAGTGATGTTTTACAATATTTTCTTATCAACTTTATCAAAGCAGTTTTCGCGTGTTACTTGCTATCCGCCATGATATTGATCGAAGATCTGGTTGGGTGCCCATACATATGTGCTTAGGTAGCATATTGTGGAAAAGATATACGGTCTCACTGTTAGTCCATAGTAACAAATGCATATATGAATTCAAGACGATGTGAAGGACGTTTTATAATAAATATATGCATAGGGTGATTAATAGATTGTAATCAATAAATTAGGTGATGTTAACTTAAGCTACCTTATAAACAAAATTTCCAATAAAGTTTACCCTACATTTCTAGAAATACAAAAACAGTAATAAAATAATTATTAGGTATTACATAGCATTCTTTCAAACATAATATGATAATAATAAGTACCTACAGTTTTTTTTTATATTTTATACTGTCATTCATATCTGAATGCGCAAGTGTAAAAGTGCCAGATATATAATAAATCAAAAACAATACTTTCTATATATTTTATCATAGAAACTATTAAAACAACCACTCAATCTAGGAGCAAATATTGCATTGAATTAAATAACAGTGTAGTTAGTATTAAAAACAGTTACAATACAAAGAATGAAAAACCCCTAGTCCGATATATATCTACTTTCATTCTTCCTGAACTCCTCAGGGTGCAGGTTTGCGAACATAATATTTATAAACTTTTTTTAAATTATACAGTTCAAGACATGAGCATTTGTCATATTTATTTTGACATTTTAAATTGAAAGATAATATCTAGATTAATTATTATAACTTCGCTAATCATAATGACATTCATGACATCTAACCTAACCTAAATAAACTTATTATTTTCATATGTTTTAAAAAGTTTGACATATTATTGCTTAGCATATATGCATTTCTAGACAAAAAATAGTAAGAAATTATTGGGTATTGCATAAGCATTCTTTAAACCTAACCTGACAATAATAATAAATACTTATAGTTTTTTATATTTTGTACTGTCAATCTTATCTGAACGCGCTAGTATAAAAGTTTTAGGAACATAATAAATCAAAAACAATACTTCCAATAAATTTTATCACAGAAACAATTAAAACAACTACTCAATCTAGAAGTAAGCATTGCATTGAATTAAATAACACTGTTCTTAGTATTAATAGCAAGAAAATATTGGGATTAAAAAATATTGACACCAAAAGAGAAAATTGTTTTGAATTGTGTAATTTAAATATTTTTATAAATAATATGTTGACGAACCAGCCCTCCGAGGAGTTCAGGAAAATTAAAGTAGACATATATCGAACTAGGGGTTTTTCGTTTTTTGTATTGTAACTGGAGGAAATCATTTCTTAAGTATAAAAATTTTCCTTTTTGTTGTCAATCTCTTCCATACTTCAACAAATTCGCATGTTCTTGCTTTAACATTGGCGCCTCCGCCTCAACAGAAATACACCAGCACATCGAACTGCTGCTACACAGTTATTTTTAGAATCTTCTGTTACCACATCTTCTTCACAGTCCCGATCTCGCCCCATGTGATTTTGGATTATTTCCTATTGTTAAACATAAGCTGAAAGACCAACGGTTTTCCGATGAGGAGGCACTTATAGCTGTGTGAGATGAAGTATGTGCACAGATTTCGAACGAAAAGTTGGCGCACATTCTTAATTAGTGGCTTATATGCATACATAAATGTATTGAATATGATGTGAAGTATTTTAGAAAATTGTAATAAATTGCACCGTATTCCAAATGTTTTCAAACGACCTACGTACAGTTAGACAAATAGAAAAGATGGCAAAATACTAATAACGATATTTACTAATAATTCTCTTACTTCACAAACATTCCAATATTCAGTTGAAATTTCAGATTTTGACTGGCTATAACATTGGAAACAACTTTTTTATTCAACATTTTATTCCAAAATTAAATATAATGTCAATTCACCATTTTTTTAGAATCCTGTATAAGAAACGTAAAATTTCTCAAAGCGAGTCATATTTGTTTAGAAAAGCAAAAACTTTATGTAGAATAACTTTTCTCGAAAAGTTGAATACTTTTGCAATTTCATTCTTGCAAACCCCATTTGGCAGTTATACAAAAACAATGGCAAGAGGTAGAAATAAGAAAAAGGTGTTATAAGGATTTTAATGAAGAAACCTTTCAAAATTTACTAAGGAACATCGAATGGGAAAATAATGTAATAGATACTGATATATTAGCTGATAATTTAGTAAATAGTATATCTATGTCCTTGGATAAAATTTGTCCGGTAAAAGTAACGAAGATGCCAATAAAATATGCAGATAAGAAGTGGATAAATCAAGAAATACTGGAATATATGAGAGAAAGAGATCAGAGACATACAGCTGCAGCAATAAGTAAGACAAATGAAGACTGGGAGAAATATAAGAAAAAAACGAAACGAGGTAACAGCATTGATAAGAAGACAAAAACAGAATTACTATGAACAAAAAATTGACGATCATAAAAAGGACGCAAAAAAAATGTGAAAAACATTGAAGAAAATATGTCAAAATAAAAATTTTTCAGCACCCAAAGAAATTCAGTTCAGTAATGAAGTAATAGAAGATGAATTCAAAATTGCAAAAAAGTTTAATGAATATTTTGTAGACAGTATTGATGCTATTATTCAAAGTATTCCCAAACAAAATGGGTATGAGCTAGATATAATAGAAGTAAAAAATAAATTAACAAAGTTTAAACCTATTGAAATGCGAAGTCTTAGAAAAATTATAACTGCATTACCTAACAAGTCAGGTATTGATGGTATATCCACAAAAATTATAAAAACTGCTTTTGAAGTAATTGGTAATAGATTCTTGGATGTTATTAATAGTTCCCTACAAGAAGAAATTTGTCCTAGCAACTGGAAAATATATGTAGTTACGCCTATACCCAAAATTGTGAATACAAATTATGTGAAGAATTTAGACCAGTTAACACGATGCCAATATATGAAAAAATTTTAGAATTGGTAGTAAAAGAACAGTTAGATACCCACTGCAAGGATAATAATATATTAATAGCGAATCAATCTGGCTTTAGAGAAAGTCATTCTTGTGAATCGGCACTTCAATTCATCATATCGGATTGGGTTAAGACAATAGGTGAAAACCAAATCATAGTGGCAGTTTTTTTAGACTTTAAACGGGCATTTGAAACGGTGAATCGACATTTATTAATATTAAAGTTAGAAAAAATGGGTGTTGGTGGATCTGTACTCAAATGGATTGAATCTTACTTAACTGGAAGAAGACAAAAAGCGAGATACGGAAATAGTGTATCTAATGTAATAGATAATGACTTTGGGGTGCCACAGGGATCAGTGCTGGGGCCATTATTATTTGTGCTGTTCATAAATGATATAGTTAAATCAATCAAAAAAATGCAAGGTACATCTATTTGCAGATGACACATTAATTTATGTATATGGTGAGAATATAAATGATGTTATTAATGTTATTAATCAAGATTTAAAAGAAATATTTATTTGGTTATGTGACAACAACTTAAAAGTAAACACTGATAAATGTAAATATATGATTCTCGGTAAAAAACATATACTAAATCAGCTACAGGTGGAAGAAAATATTGTATTAAATAATAGAACATTAGAAAAAGTTTCTGAAATTAAATACCTTAGGTTTATAATAGATGAATCCTTGACCTTCAAATGTAACAGTGATTATATCATTAAAAAAGTAGCAAAAAAGGTTTATTTTTTACGGAGAATTTCAAATTATTTATCAATGTTTTCAAGAATATTAGTATATAAATCTATAATAGCTCCACATTTCGAATATTGTGCAACTCTACAGCTATATTTAAATAACAATGACATTCAAAAGTTACAAAGGATGCAAAATAAAGCTATGAGGATAATTTTAAAATGTAACAAATATACTCCCATTGACACAATGTTAAATGTTTTAAATTTTTTAAATGTTAGACAACGTATACTATTGAAAGCAATGCAATTTATATTTAAAATAAAAAATGGCATGGCTCCGAGATATTTATGTGATAAATTAAATTTCGTTCGAGATATTCATAGTTATAATACTCGTAGTGGAAATGATATAGTAGTAGAGAGATATGACAATTTAAAGAAATCAAAATCTTTGTTCTGTACTGGTATACAAATATTTAATGGTTTACCAAATGAAATAAAATACTGCGAAAAATATAATGTCTTTACCAAACTGTGTATTAGTTATGTTAAACAACAATTCTGATTATTTACGGTTAGGTTAGGTAATATTACGCTAAGTTAGGTTAGGATACAAAGATATTTGTAATTATTTATAGTTACTATATATTTAGATGTGACATAAGATAAAAAATGTATAATGTACTTGTTTATATATATATATATATATATATATATATATATTTTTTTGTAATTCAATTGTAGCTTTTTTAGCTAATAAAGATACATTATTATTATTATTATTATTATTCATGGACAAGAAAATTGTCTTGCTAATACGATTTACAAAATATTCTTAAAATTTCTTATAACTTTTTTATAAAATATTTCGAATACTCAGAAATAAAGTTAACGTGGGTGGGACTCACACAAGTTTTCCATCATATCTCCCTTTATATTAGGGATAGGAACCATAAACCTCAATATCATTGTATTCATGAGAAATCGTCTTAAAATATACAGGGTGTTCAATTTAAAAAAGATAAATTAATCACTCCGTTTTCATCTATGTTCTAATTATGTTTTTCTTACTTAATAAATATTGCTTTATAATAATCATAATTATCATTCAATTTAGTTCCATATTTGCATTTTTTTGCTCTTAAAATACCGGCTTTTTATTTCATATAGTTTTTGTGTACCCGCATTTATATGCCGTCACAATGAGGTGGCTTTTTGCGACTATTCCCAGAAATCATAGTGACATGGGTCTTGTCAGTAATTAATGTGACGCACGCCATAAAAATCTAAAAACGCCCTAATTGTTAATATTGGCGCGATTATAGTGTTTATTACTATTTTAACTAATCTCTAACTTCGTGTGTATCATTGGAGGTGAATTTAACATTTAAACCCTGTTAAATAATTAAATAACTAGTGTGGACTTCTTTTCGTGTCTGCTTTCTCTAACCAGAGATTGTTATTCCCCAAGATTAGAGGGCCCTCTCCAACGTGGAAGACTGGGAGCTGCATAATCTACAGGGTAAGTTGCACTTTCTCGCCATCTCATTGCATATAGGAAATATTACGAGTCTAGTTCATTTATCTCTCGCGAGCTTATAAAACTAAATTTTCATTTTTTTGTTTTGAACCTATAAAAAAACAGTACCCATTTATGGAGCTTTCATTGTTTTTCTGATCCCATTTTTAAAATCTAAACAAAATGTTCTAAGGCTTTTGAATTTACCATTTTTTTTGTAATAATAATAATAGGAAAAGTAGGATGGTGGGAATTCTCACAAAATCACCCTATACATGCACAAATAAAGTTAATACAAAAATGACTTCTTATTAATTTTTTATCACGGCTAACTATGTACTATTATGGTAAAATAAAAATTATAGCCAAGACTTTAATTATTATACGTTAATGAACAAATTTCTCTTGAACAGACACCTCTATTAAGTGGTCAAATTTTCGACGACCGCGATCGGTACAATGTTTCTATTTTTAATATATAGATTATTGGTCAAATTTTTTACTGAGATATTATAGCATACGTACGGTAAAATAAATATCAAACACTAATTTAATAAAACCACTGACACATTAACTGCTTTTTCTATTGTTTATTTGGTAAGAAATATGTTTGAGAGTTTTTCATTCTCTTGTTTTTGAGCATCAATCAATGTGACTGCAATAGTTTCCCAAAGCTTTTATTTTTCTTAATAAAGCTTAAAGCATCTCCGTGTACTTATGTTCATTTGCCAGCGTTAGCGTTAAGTATTTTAATTTTAGAAAAGATGAAAGCCACACCACTCATTTCAGTATTTCGTCTAGACATTAATGATTCATGTTTGCACATTTGAGTAGAAACAAGTAATTAGTATCACTTTATTTAGTTGCTTTAATAACAAATGTAATTATACTATTTACGATTTAAAAAAATAAGATATTGTAGGTATTGTAAATATTACATCCATATTTATATCTAGCATAGATAAATAAATTTGTTTTAATTTTCTGGCATATTTGGACTTATGTCATTACTTTGCGTTGTACTTAACATTCTTTTAGATGTTAGGACAGTTAAAAGGAATACATTCTGCGAAAAAATCAATTAGTTAAAAAAACAAATATTAGTAAGACACTTACATTTATTTTCTTTAAGTTGACACTTGCTAAAAGTATGTTAAATATAGAAATCATATGTCTTGGCATTGTTTTAAATTTTCTAAAGAATTCAGTCTAAATGCAGCAATAAAAAGAAAAAATTACAACTGAATACAATTTGACTAACATTTTTCTCGACACTTGTTCAACATTCTGTATATTGTTCAATACTAAAATTTTGCATACCATAATTTTGTGTGTTTTCGAAACATCTTAGTAACCTATTCAATAATACGCCACAATTTCAGGAGATACCACAATCAGCTCACATGCATGCCACAGTTCATACCTACACACATAGCGATGAGTTTTGGCTTTAACGTGCCATTTCTTCTGACTTTAGTAATATTGTCAAGTTTTAGTTTAATTATTACGATTTGCTATCAAAAAAGGTGTAAAAATTTGTTAAATATTATATACTTACGAACTTAAAGTCCGTCTCTTTAAATTTGCCAGTAATTTAAAACAAACTATGACTACATAAAAAAAATAAAAATAAAATTTCCTGAATATAATTTTTACAACTAATAACTAATAGTCCAGGAATTATGTACGTTACCTAAAAAGTTTTTCGGGGATTTTAATATGAGGCATTTTATAGATTTTGAGGTGCTCTTTTCTAATTTTTACTTTGCTACCTCGTATCTTCGCCGCTCGCGCCGCCATGTAGGAAAAATGGCGTAAAAAATTAGGTTTTCAAAAATATCTCCTTTAGTGCCCATTTTACGACAAAACTATTTATGTATTAAATGAAATAAGAGAAAATATAAAGCATTTATGTTTATAATGGTTCAATGGCATAAATTTCTCGCCACTGTAACCGTACAATGTGACGAGTAGGTGTTCTCCAGCTTCAGCAATGGCATCTGGTTTAGCATTTTGGTTTTTGAATACCTGGACAAGCTCGTTTAAATATGAGTTTTTTTGGAGTACATGGAGAAATTTAGATTTTTTTTATTGAAGGGAACTGACTCTGCATTGTAGTTACCGAAGGCGTGCAAGAACATTATGTTAATTGCGGCTCTTTAATCCGTTATACTTTGAGTTAAATATATTTATTGCAAGATTTCTTTTTCCCGGTTTGAGAAGACACATGTTTGAACATGCAGATAAGACTGTCAAAGGAACTTTGCGAAAACTATTATGGAATCAAATGTAGATAATATGCTGATTACTGTGTTGATTATTAGTGTTTCAGCATCTTCCCTGACTTGCTTGACCTTAATGGTCGCAGCTTTAAATTTTGTCTTCAACATTTCAAATAAGGTGATTTTTTTTAGCTTGATGGAGACATTGTGGCGCTTAAATGCCGAAAATATTTATTTTACAAAAGAATGATGCGGATATAAATTATATCAAATTTCCTCGAGTTTAATTTATCACTTAACTATTTTTATAATAAAGTGGGCAGGAATGAGATATTGTCTAAAAACTTGTTCTAGCTATATTATTTTTTCAATAGTGGTGGTGGCAAGTAGAAATTCTAAAAAAGCACTTCAAAATCCATAAAAATGCCATACGCCAAAACTCCCGGAAAACCGTCCAGGTAACTCCCTTTTGAGCACATGATTTCTGAATTATAAACCAACTTCGATTTTCACATAGTAAGGATCAGGACATGTCGACAACTAAAGGTTTCAGCATAATATTACCATATAAGAATTGCTTTTTTAGGAACTAAAATATAATTTTTATTTTTTTTCTATTTTTTTTTCCAGAAAGTACCTCTTATTCCAAGTATCGTAGAGAGGTGAAGAAAATATCAATTGGCCAAAATCGAGGAGTAAAAAATGGAAAATTTTTTATCTGCCATCTCTCCGCCGTTTGTCTGACTAACCAAATCTAGGTTCACTTTAACTTTTTCGAGAATTAAAGCGCAAGCAGGGTGAATCGAAAAAGTACCTAAAGAATCCTAGTACCGATAACATATTAGTTTGTTCTTCATAAATGTATCATGCAGCCATAACTAATAAACGGAAATTATTTAACAGAAGGCAAACGTTTTGAATGGAAGATTGTTTAACTGATTGCATAGTCTGCGACATACAACCAAAACATATATATGTATATTAAAAAAAATTAAATATATTGTGTAAACTGTTTGGACTTTTTTGTAACTGGATTACTAACTTTTGACCAGTTGCATAATACAAATGACCAAACGTCAACAAACATCTACTGCCGGTAAAGGTAACGTCATAGATTTAACCGCAATAGCTAAAAGTATTATTTTGTTATTAAGAAAAAAAATTTTCTTAAGAACTTTGACCCTTGGTTGCGACTTAACGAAGCACTTATTGATAGAGGTAAGTTGAAATCAACCATTTTATTTTGGTGTCGAGAATACGTGGTAGCTTTTAATATACATTGAATTATTCTTAATTTTTCTGACATCGGAAGATGGCGACAAATGATGTCAATTCCAGGACTGACGCTAGATGAAGTGTCACCACATTTCTTAAAAGGTTTTCTTAACCGCCTCTCAAATCACCGGAGTAACTCCCAGAAAACCGACGAGGCCCTACAGTTTATTGTGGAAACCGAACCCCATCTAGGGCATCGACAGTTCTCTTCCATCTTAATCCAAAAGAAATTAAAAATAAAATTACTTGCTCCGGGATGGATTCGAGCCATCGGTATTCAGTACCGAGTAAATAGCTAATAAGCACTTTACCCACTCGGCTACCATGCCCTTTTATACACAAAATTGTTTGAGTACCACTGACGTATTGGATTTTACTCCAACCGTGTGCAAAACTTATGGCAGACATACCATTCAATCTTGCCTCCAACAGTTCTCAATATGTTTTCACTTTTTGATTAAATGTCAGTTATTATTTTCTAATTTTTTTTATTTTTTTATGCACTATACGATTTACTACATCAAGATGTACTTATCCCCAAAAAAGAATACCCAAGATCGTATACACCCTGTGTATATAAACAGGGCAGGCCAACTGTCTGAAATTCTTCTTTTACAGCTTTATTTGACGAAATACAAAGATTAGTTTTACGCAAAATAGTTTCTAATTTTATCCGCATGAGTGTCCCTATTTTGACAATCCAATTAAAAAGGAGACTTAATTTTAAAAATTAATTTACATCATCGATTTATTCCCTGAAAATCGATAATCAATCTTTATTGATTGGGTAATAGTAGAGTACTCGCTAGCTCCTGACAGCAGTCAATTAACACCTGGCCGGCGTCTTCCTTTCGATGATAGCTCACACTGATGAGAATGTTCCCATGATCTTTAAAACGGCCCACCCACTATTCTGTCGGCATATATCAAAAAAAATGAAAAGCTCACACGCCTTTAATATCTATCGACAAAAGTTCCCACGGTCCTCAATATTTTTCCAGGCTCAAGTGCCGCATTACCTACTACGTAAATATATTCATACATATATAACGCAACATCTTCTTACCTTGTGGTTATTTTGGCGAGTTCAGTAACATCCAGTGTTAATACCAATAGGGCTGAAAATATTGGTGAATGTCACTAACACACACATGTACATATTTTTAACTAGCGAACACAAGAGTAAAAGTATGTTACTAATTTTAATGCACTCACTAAAATATTTGCCACCTTCCAGCCGCAAGCATTGGTGGTTTCATTAACACGCTAATCCAGTCGTATTTGTCAATCAGTTCAGAATAAATTTTTTGTTTAATACTGTCATCTCTGCGATAAATATTTTTTTCTGTCGTTTCCGATGGTACCTGAACATAGCAAAAGTGTACACACGGGATATTTTAAAAAAGTTAACCTCCGTTGTCTTTAATTTCGCACTGTTTACGTATCTACGTGTTATTCACATAGATGTTTTATAAATACTACGTATTTAGTGTGTATTTCAATGACTTCGAAGTACCATTGGTGTATTCATTTTCAATGGAGCAGTGGGCGTAAGCGTGAGCCAAGAAATGGGAACTGCCTATGTCTATCTATGAATTGCTATTGGACATTCGATAATACGAGTTCCGTCAGTCAATAAGTAATTGTTTTTAATAGCTGCAATTCATCCAATTACATGATAAAAACTGTTTCATTACACATTTACAGTATAATATTATATCTACGTAAAATTCGTCTCTGGAATTTATCGTACCTCCCGATCTATATTTATGCCCTTGCACTTCTGAGTGAGACTCTACTGTATGATAAATAGACCAAGATTTTGTTTTTAGTCTCTTTAACTTGAATACTCCATGACATGAACATCCAAAAACATGAATGCCTGGTTCTACATATTCCAAGATGTGTACAGCAGAACTTCTCATACTCTAAAACCTGAACAACGAAATAACACCAATGTAAAACTATGGCTAATATCACATACAGGTTGGTGTACTTATATCGGGTAACAGTGCCCGTGTATACGCCGGAGGTACACCAACCGGTATATGTACATATGCACTTTCAGAGAGGTGTCGAAAACTTGAAGTAGTTACTGTTTAGACTTTGGAGATGTAATATGTAAAACATATTATAAATATTTATTTAATTGCAATATTGTACAAAGAATAACTTTTCTTGTTTGTTTTTATATGTATTTCGTTTCATAAATAAAAGTTGTTTTAACTATTTTTGACACGTCGTTTATTTTAGAAAAACTACATCAATTTATATGTATCTACCTATTCAATAAAGTAGACTCCTCGAAATCATAAACACCAGCATCCGTAATTAGTTCACTACTGTATTTGCTTTAGCTGATGTTCAATTGTTTTTCTGTCGCCACATTTGAATCCCTTGAGAAAAAATTATAGCCTGATAGATTTATGAGCAAAAATTCAGTTACGTCTATCTTAGAAAGTCACTTACTATGTGAAGATTATTTGTCATATATTTGCGTGTAATGAAAAACCTTTAATACATTTTATTTCAAAGTTACTATACACTTATAATAAGCATTATAATAAAATTTAAATATATTTTAATACATTATTCCTCAAAATTCAGACAATGGAGGCTTATTTGGAATACTATGGAGTAGTGTAAAGGAAATTTGAATTACGCCGTACAGTAATACTGTGCAATCCTATTGAATATATAAAGGGTCTTGTTTCAGCAAATGTTGTTGCCTCGATGAGCTTCTTGCTACAGTTCTACACGACATAGTATAACGGTTCATTATATTGCCCACGTTACTTGGAGCTTGAAACTCCTTTTGTATTACGATGAGCTAAGATATAGAATACACTACTAAATCATAATAATTCTGTTTAGTACTATCCTTTCTATAGAGCTTTAGCTTGTAATGGGTCTGATATTGGTGACTTTATATTCAATAAAAAAAGACATTTTATTCCACAAGAAATAAAATTATGTAATTTATTTTCAATTAAACTACACATACAATACATTGAGCGTCAAATAGGATTGATCACATTCAACTTATAATAAAAATGTATTTGCTTAAATTACGCAATTTTTTAAAAGTATTTCTTTAAGACTAAGAATAGAAGATTTACTTATAAAAAATGGTGTCAAATGATCTCTTGCTGAATGCAATCTCCAAAATGGTTGAAGAAATTTCTCATCACAAGTTGCAGCATATCCTACGGTATAGCTTCAATTTCTATTTAATTCCTCTAGATTTCTTGGCTTTCTTGTAAATGATTGACTCCTCAAATACCCCCAAAGAGAAAGTAATAGGAGGTGATGTTCAAAGATCTCGAGGGCCAATGAAGGTCGCTATGACGAGAAATTACCTGGTGCTACATACCAGTGTGACTGGTAGGTATT
Source organism: Rhamnusium bicolor (assembly GCA_029963845.1). Lineage (NCBI taxonomy): Eukaryota > Metazoa > Arthropoda > Insecta > Coleoptera > Cerambycidae > Rhamnusium > Rhamnusium bicolor. The sequence goes on along the minus strand of JANEYF010004601.1, from coordinate 31,365 downwards.
TAGCACCATCTATTTGAAACCAATACTCATTTATCTCCTTCTTTATTTTCTGTAAAAAGAACATTGACAGCGAAATCTACATTGTGCTTCCATAACTGAATTAAATTTCATAAAATATTTCACACAAAAATGCGTTGCTGCAACCTCCAACGTTCCATTTTGCAAACAATTAAACGTAGAAATATAACTTCAGAGCCAATAATTTAAAAAGAGATTATCACTAATTCGATAAATGAAGTGTATATATTATTATTACTTATTGAAAATAACCAATGCATTTTGATGTTCACTGTATTTTGAAAAATATTTAATTAATTTCTTTATGCACGTAAATCTCATGACAACCTGTGGAACAACAGGAGAAATAATATTGTTTCAAATTTATATATACATACAATGTGTTTATTTTAAATGGAATATATCGCCATAACCTCCTTCACAAAAAAGATGGAAACCAATCTGTTTTCCTCTGGTTGAGAATCAAGTTTGCGTTTTAACTGAAAAGATAACGGATAATCTCAGTCAAACATTCCGTCTTCTGTGAAAAGCAATGTAGCAGAAAAGAGTAATGTAAGTATATACGAAAGTAAATCAATTAATTACAGTTCTTTAAATTTTATTAATAATTTTAAATAATATATGCAATTTAGCAGATAACTTTTTTTTAAATATATAGGGTACATAAAAACTCGTTAATTTTTACTTGGCAAAAATTACCCTACAAAAAAGTTTTGTTCGATATAGAGAAAAATACCAAATAAAAAATTTTTAGGATTAAAAAGTTACCTCAAGTATGAAAAATGAATTGGATATTCGAATAAGCCGATTCGAACGAATAAATCGGTACTACTACTACCTACCAGGTCATAATTGATTAAAACGAATTAAATTCCAGCAGAGTGCGGTGTTAAATGGTAATAACATATTTGGATTAATTTGGACTGACCTCTGGCATCGGTTATACTTTGCGGTAGTAAGTTGAGGTTGAAAACATACAGATATTTGGAGGTTGTAAACGGCAGAGAGGTTATGTTTCTGACGGCTTGTTTAAAACTGGAAAGCGGTCTGAGCCGTGCACACGAAAATGATAATTAAATATTTTGTTTCAGTTTATTCAAACAATTAATCAACATTTACAATAAAGCTTAAAATTGTTTCTCTTGATTATGGTATCAAAGAAAATTGTAAAATTTTTATAAATAGATTCAGAAATAAATTTTACAAAAAAAATTTAATTTTCAGGGCTTTTTGGGGTTAATAGAGACAATGCTCGTGCGAAAGCTTATGCCAAACATGACCCGGAGGTGTTGCAGAATGCAATAATGGACATATACAAGGAATCTCCTAGAGGGTGGCTCAAAGTAAAATATAGAATTTATCGGTCCGTCCTGTACAGACCTATAAATTCCCCCATCAAAAATCAAAGTGGGCAAACTGTTTTGAAAGAAAAGGGTAGGGAAATCTATAATTAAAAGTTTGAATGTTGCTGCAGAATGGGGATATACCCATTGGATATTATGGATCTGTGAATGATATAAAAGCATTTGAGAAATGTGCCTTAATAATTAAACTGTTAAAGCAAATGATTTTAATTTCATTTTCATATTTTATATATATAAAAAGAGTTGTATTGCACGTTATTTTTTTGTTTCTATAAATTTCCTCTGGAAATTTATATATTTTTAAGTTTAAATGTCTCTATTTGCCGTTACTTTGGCCAAATAAAATTTATAGTAATAAATAAATTACTATCTCCATTGACCCCAATCGAAAGGTCAATATTGAGACAATCAAAAGAATAAATATGCATGTATTCGCAATCTTTCTGAAAATATGATCAATTAATGTCATTGACAAGATAGATATTTTGCATTATTTGTTATATATGTGTGTGTAATTGTGTTTTCTAAATTCAACACTGATTTTTAAAAACTATATCGACCCCATTTTACTGTACAAGGGAAATTTGTATCGTTTTCTATCAGCATTATGCAGGGCAGCAAGAAGTTGCAAATCTTCAATAGTCCTCATTGCAGCACAATTTCCTGTGAAAATCGCAGCTAAAACTGCTAAAAGATCTCTTCCGCTAAAAGCAGATAAATTATAGGGTTATGTTCACAAACAAGTACAGTTCTACATAAATATGAAAAGCAATTACCACAACCAGAACAAATCGGGCTCTGAACTATCGAAATTGGTCAACCAAATATTGACCGGGTTCAGGTGCTTGAATCGGCTTCATGTTTTAAAATTATTTTATCACTGCGTCGATAGGCAACAATCCACTGTTTCACAAAATCTTCGTTTTTTAGGGAAATAAAAATACCATATCAGTTTGTTTGGTTATCCAATTATTAATTTCTACAACCAGTAAAAGCACAATTTGGCATTTTTTTAAATACACAATAGTTGTCTTAACTTTACTTGACAGTAAAACAATGACAAACCTCCAATTGCATTAATTCAAATTTCGCGCCACATTATGTTATGTCGATTACGTCATGCGCAGATGTGAACGAAAATCGGCCGCGAGATTAGCATATCAGTGTATTTGTATCATGAATAGGATGAACAAGCTAATACGCTCTTATTTGAACTTGCTACTTAATTTCGTTATCAACAAGACAGCGCACCTCCTCATTGTGTTGCTAATGCAGTAGCGATTAAATAATATGTTTCCAATCAAATGGATCGATAGAAGATGCACACCCACGTAATGAAGACACGCAAAATTGTGAATCTGTCCACATTTTTGAACTAAAACAAGACGGAGACAATTATAATAACGAACCAATTCACAAGCATATTTAAGATACTCTAAATTAACGACAAAACAATTGACGAAAAAAATACGGTAAAATACCTGTTGTAACACTTTCATCAAACAACACATAACAAATACAATAATCAAGATATGCGGCACGTTATACAATCTATAATTTCTTGTTTGTTTTAATTTATTCCTCTGGAAAGTGATTTTTCATGTCGTCTAGGATAAATTACCATGCGTAGGTACGTGAATGTGCGAATTTTATTCAACTTAGTGCATTTGATGTAGGATGAATAATCGTGTTACAAGAAGCAGGATTGTCATTCCGTAAAATCGTCGAAAGTGGGAATAGGAGCTAAGGCACTGTATTAACTTGTTGTCGAGTGAGGTTTGAAGAAGGCCGAGAACAACTAGCCAGAGGTACAGGACGCCATCGAAGAACAACCGAATATCAGGATCGCCGAGTTAGATTGTTTTGTTGATTAATTGTGAAACAATGGTTTGCAGATGAAAGAATTCTAATAAGAATGAGAAAGAACTCTTTACCGACGATTAAGGTTATTTGGCATCTTTTCTTATCATTCCCATTAAGTGCTACCATTCACTGCTGATCACTGACGTCAACGACTGCAGTGGTGTAGAGAACGACTGTAGAGGAATGAGGAACGAAATTAGGTTGTCTTTAGTGACGAGTCCCACTTTTGATTTTGAATAATTAATTAGAGGTGAAATTTTGGATTAAACGAATTTCGACGCGACCATTTGAATAAGGCGTGCTTTGGAATGATATTGAAACTTTTGCAACGACAAATCTTTATTTATTGATACAATAAAAAGAACGACATGAATACTGGAGTCTAAAAAAAAATTGTATTAATAAATTCTCAGGTTCTTCTCATAGAACTGCTCATCAGATCCCTCATCATTATCATTTACATTAGGATATCCTTCTTGCTCCTCCTGGATGAAATTATTGAAATAATAAAAAAAAACAATACGACATGGAATAACTGCATGTTATGCCGGTGAATACCATGAATAACGTGTCCGAAAGGGACGACGCTGATTGGTTGTCGAAATAAGTCGAATGTGTATTTGGTAGGAAAGTCATGTTTAGGAGAGTCAGTCAATTTTCTGCATGGGACGAGGGTAGATCGGATTTAACCTACTCGTATTTCGACAATAAAAATTAAGTAGTGGTAGTCACAGTCAGTAACTTGGTTGGTAATTTGGACACAATCTATGAGTGAATCTTGTTAAATAAAATAATAATAGAATGGCAAAATGTACGTACACTTAAGGTATCCAACTTAAACTTGGCTATCAGGTCTTGTGGGTAACCTATCGGCGGATAAGGTCCACTTATTCTGTATGACACATACTTAAAGTAATTTCTTTGAATATTGTCAAGCAAAATCACTTGCGTTTTATATTTGGGATACCACATAATGGAGCAGTAATCGTCGTGATCGTGTGAAACAGTAATATAGAGATAGAAATGCATTACTTGTTTGAAATTCTCTGAAATTTCGAATTATAAAACTCATACTTTTTTTAACTTTAACAGCAGTTGTATAAATGTGGTCATTAAATGAAAGTTTAGGGTCAAATCACTGAACAAACTGGGACGCTGAAGCAGGTGCCCTCGAAGCTGTAGGAAAAGATAAATGATGCTTTCTTACGACAGAAAGACAATATATTGCATTTTTTAATATTTAGAGTAAGACAATTTAAATTACACCAATTCTGTACTATTTCAAGATTGCGTTGTAAATGTTCATACCTAGTCCTTAAAACTAGTGATTGAACAGTAGATCTTCATGTCATCTACATAAAACAAATAAATGACACTCTCTAACATTGCACGAACTTAAACCTAATAATAAGATAAGGATTGAATAGGGTAAGTAATTTGTTAGAGATTCCTACAAACTCAAGTATATCGATAAGTATAATATTAAGGTACATTTACAACTAATTCGCTGCAGGCACAATTTACTAACGGATTGTGAATTGTGTCGAGATAAAATTTAGGTCATTTATAATGAGTTAGAAGCTGCCATCTGTTGAGATTTTTTAATATTACGTGTGTGCAAATTCAGTTTGATTAAATAATTACAATTAATTAACATAACTTCTAAAAACATCATATTTTCTAATACTAAAAGATCTAATCTTCCAATTTCAAATCACAAACCTACTTTAAATATAAACAATAAATTTGTGTCGTAGTACGCATGCGTAATTTGAAAATCGTGATGCAATTGAATTGAAAATTTGCAATATGGAAGCATCCAATTCAAACCTGAAGTGCAGTTCAAGGTCGTGCCGACTTAAAATTTTATTGTAAACAAATACATTCAACCAAATATGCTTAAAACCCAATTTACAATCCATTAGCAGATTGTGCCCGTACCGAATTGGTTGTAAATGTACCCTTATGATTGAATCGATCAGATGCTTTCGATAGATTTTTGTATATTACGTCATCTTGACCTTGACAATCTAGAATTTTAGCAATATATTGGGTTACACAAAGAAGATTCGTGCTCCTTGATTTATCCTTCATAAAGTCATGTTGATAAGGACTAATTACATTGCTGACATGGTTGTATAAATATGCATGTATCAGAATCTCAAAAGCTTTTGCCAAGTTTGATATAATGGTAATTGACCGGTAATTTTCTATATAATGTTTGTCACCATTTTTATAAATCGAGTAAATTCGGGATAACTTTCATACTTCTGGAAAAGTTGAGGTTCCAATAATAATAATATAATAATAATAATAATAATACTAATATATTTATTTATTGAAGGAAATTACATGGTGTTACATTTTGTTTCATTTGTGTAATAAACGAATAAATAAACATGGAGAAACCTACAGAAAAGATCTGCGGGTGGGTTGTCCCATTGTTAAAAAAATTTTTACATACATACTTAGGTATATAATATTAGTTTTGTGGATAGTTTATAATAGTTGTGTTGAAAGTAATAACAATAATTATAATAATGAGTACAATGCTACAATGGTAAATATTACTGAACATCCCACTGAAGGTAGAACCTTGAGACGTGATTAAGGTGAATAAAAATGTTGGTGCAAGCAACACTGATACACAGTTTCTAGATAGAAAGGATGGAATTTTATCTGGACCAGTTATCATTTTAGGTTTCAAGCTTTTAGTACATCTAAGATTTTCTTATCCGGTATGTTTTCCATATACGAAATATTTGTATTATTACTATTATATGTGTAATTCCTTGGGAAGGTACATAATTACTTGCAGAGAGGATATCAACGGCATCAACAATGTCCTACATGTTATGCAGATTAGTGTCGTTCATTGACACGGTTATCGCTTTTTATGTTTCCGAAAAAAGAAAGAGCTAAACCACAAGGGAAACTGTATTCAAACGTATGAGGCCGTGGCAGCGGTCTCTGCAAATGTTTATTGCAACCACGATTTGTAACACTTACCTATATACAATGCAAATGTAATACGATATATCTACATCATACCATTTTTAAGAATATAAAATATAAACATTTAAAATTTAATAAAGATTTTAAAATGGAAATGGTACAAGATGACCAACTGGGTGTCCCCTGGACCCACTTTTTCTTATGGGACACTATTTATTTATATTATATTTGTAAGCAAAAGCTAAGGAAAATTAAATAAAAAAAATGTGTCAGACCACAACAAATTATAGAAAAAGGTTGAGTTAATAATATTATTGTGTGATTTTTTTCAGCATGTGGAAGTAAATCTAACGCAATATATTTTTTTAATTTATGGACTTAAACGAGTCCACTAGACCAACTTTGATCTTAACTTCCTAAACATTAAATATACATCATTCTAATTAACGCATTAACTATTTTATTCCTGGAAGAAAGTATTTATACACGTTTGTAGAACTGAGTTTATAAATTTAGAACGCCAGGTTGCATGACACAACACAACAGATTTAGTTATTCTGGATATAAATAGAGTGCATAATCTTCGATTTCTTGACCTGTTTTAACCCAGGGTTTTTATAAACACTGTCAATATTATCCAACACCTTTTTGCAAATTAAAATAAAAGTATTTTTTCTATGTAAATCTTTGCAAAAGATTATTGTTTTTTATTTATTTAGGTCAAGATTTACGTGTTTTTCATTTACATTTTCAAAGTGAAAATAGAGCCGTGCATATGATAAAATCGATCAAGAATTGTAAATTGACCTTAACCGAGTATGTGTATTTAAATCTTGGAGGTTTGTTTAATTTTCAATTATATAAACACTATTTAAAAAAAGTAATTCTGGCTAGCTAAAATAGAACGATTATAGTCTGAAAAAATATATACGATGTGATAATTGCAAGTTAAATGGTTTTAGACAAGTGTAGATTGTTTCATTGTTTGTTTAGTTGTCAAAGAAATATCCAGTTTATGTTTCAAAAATAGTTTTATTTCGATTTAGTAATAGTGGAAAGTTACATATGTATCTAGAAAGGCACCTAAAACAGAGAATATACTAAAAAAAGTAACTGTTAAATGTAAAAATAAAACGTCAAGTGTCTATATAACCAAAACCCGTCCATATCTAACCTAACAAATTTGAGAAAAAATTCATGGATAGGTACTAGAAAAATTATATATTTACAATCTGGTATTCGACTAGTGATGATGTTAAAATACAATACTACAAATTGAGGGTAAGTTCGAAGAAAATGCTTGGTATACATATATAGTACAGGGTTGAACTATATTAGGTTATCATTTTAAATGCGTAATAATTTTTGAACAGATCGAATTATATATTTAATTATTATTACAACTCATTCTAAAAACATTTGGATTTTTATGCTTTAAATGCATGATCTCTTAAATGTCCACTATTTTCTTGAACACACGCAAGTCGTTAGGTGAAATTCCTCATTACTTTACACAATATTCTCTCAGTAATGTAGTGATTTACAGTACGAATGCGATTTTTTAATTCCTTAGTGTTGTTGAACCTTTCAGAAAAATCTTTTTTTTTTAAATCTGAGTCTGTTTAATCTTGGCTCTATGACGGCCAACAAACATCTCCAAAATGTAAAATTAAACGTCCACGAAGCAATTGACAAGATAGGAGAACGGTATGTACAGTTGCTCCATCTTGTTGGAATCACATATTTTCTGTTCCTGCGCTGTTGTAATTCTGGTAATAGAAAGTCATTTATCATATCTACGTAACGTCCTGAATTTACCGTGACTGACCGACCGTTTGCGTCCTCAAAGAAATAAGGTCTGATAATTCCCAGTGAATCAATACCAATTTTAGATCATAGTGTACAATTTTTCCTGAGACTTCTTTCAGAAGTGTGAAGCGTTAGCGAGTATCGTTTTGTAGAATACGTGCGAGGTTGTTGCATTCGTTGAATATTTTTAACAGTTCTTACAGATTTTACATAACCCGTTATTTTTTTGTCTCCATCTCGCCATTTTACGACCCATCTCCAGATGATGCATGCCCTCTGTCTCTGATGTCCCTAAAGTTCAACCGAAACGCACGTTGAACAGCAACAATTGAATTCAACCTTGAGAATTGTTCAACCTGAAAGATCTTTTCTTGTAAGGACCAGCGCCTGGGATTCATTTTCGTTAATTGTCACTATTGACATTTAAATCCAAACATATCTATTTATTTTTGTTTAAAGTTATGAAAATTTTCACCAAATGACTTCGTACTTGTATACAAGAAAATGGAACACATTTAAAGAAACTTTTGGTCTTTAAATCATAAAATCGAAATGTTGTAATGTTGTAACAAAAATTATATTTATATGTATATATATATATATATATATATATATATATATATATATATATATATATATATATATATATATATATATATATATATATATATATATATATATATATATATATATATATATATATATATATATATATATATATATATATATATATATATATAGATAGATATATTTTGGTTGCTTTAAAAGTCATTACGTTTTTAAAATGGTAACATAATTTAGCTCAGCCCTGTAGAATAAGAACAGGAACAAAACTTGGGCGGCATGCGTTAATCAGTACCTACACAAAGAGAAGAAGTAATTCATAAAGAGATTTTGCTAAATAAATATTTTTTGTCAAACATCCACGATTCTAACAAGCGCAGTTGTCCAAATCGACTATAAATTGGAGCGCGTATATAAGCAACTCAGTGACATAGCTGAACGACTTGTTACGGATGTAATTATACACCAATACTCTTTCTGCAGGTTTACATTGTTCTCCAATGTATTAAAAATATTTTATTCTTTATCAATGTATTAAAAATATTTTTCTTTGAAGTTTCTAGTTCATTTTTTTTTAAGATATTTTTTTGTCTAACTCCGCAATGGCAGTAAATGAAGATATTGAAGGTACATTGGACAATAATTTGTATAAAATTATTGAACATCTTCGTTTAATTTCCATGTTATTGAATCGGTATTTTTATTCTCTATTATATTTTTAGTATTTAATATTAATTAAGTTAAGAAACGGAATTCTGCTTCAGTAAAATTTAAGGATCGCTTCTATTCCCATAACTAAACATACTTTATGTTTTTTCTTTTATTTTACCCAACGCCTACGAACTTCACGGGATTTGTGCAAGCAAATTAACTACAGTTATTAACCACATCCTGCAAGATTAGTAGCTGTAGATGACAAAATCATGTGCTCTAAGCAGACGGAGAAAACTAGCATGATTGCCTTCTGCAATTGGCCTACCAGCCATTGGGCTGTATTTTGGCAGACCGGTATGTTCTTCAACTCCGGAGCAACATAGGCTTAATCCATCCAAGTACACCGATTGTTAGAACGAACATCTTTGCCAAGTAGATTATGTACTGCAACTTCTACGCGGCACACTAGGTTACAGTAATTTTTGATAATACCATCCTGATCATAATGAACCTCTGTGTCTCCGACCTAAGCACGGCTGAACTTAGAAAAGCGAATATCAGGCAATAAACTCAGTTTCTATACTCTCATAGAGAACACCGTGCTAGAGTATATCGACATGGCGAGCAAACAGATTTCCCTGTAGTTGAAGCTTAGTGGCTGACTCTAAATCAACAGATCTCCTCGTCTGGTGTCGAACAGATGATCAAGTTCGTCTGCGGCTTTTTTAGCTGTCTTGAACAATCCTGTGCCTACTCTTGCAGTTTCGTAAGAGACGATCCAAACTCGTAAACATACAGTACTTATCTAACATGTATACACTGTGGGCTCAAGAGTGCTCGGTCCCTCGTTGACATGGGAAATCCTTGCGAGAAACGGACGATCTAGTATGAATACTTCAATGAATAATCATCATCCTGCGGGTATCTCTGTATAACTGGTGCAGATCATCTATTGTCCACTTCACTACTCCAAAGGATAAGAATAGAACTGGAACGGTAAGCATATTAGTGTTCTTCCCCAAAAGTTCTGTAGACCAAATCTTTCAAAGAATATATATACTTGCCCTGGAGAAAATCCTTTATTTGTTTTACATCCTGGATGTACCTTTATCACACACCTAGATATGTATGTCTCTCCGGCATTCAGACGTCTTAGGAAACTTCCGTTTGTGAGCCGCGCATCTTCAGAAAATATCCCGTATCGTCTTCTCTCGAGGTGGATGCTTCACATTTTTCCCACCCCAATTCGATACCAATTGCCTTTATGTATACTTCGACCACCCTAAGATCAATAAGATTAATACGTTTATCTACTGAAGATAAATATATAGTCGTTGAACATTAGTTATTTGTTGTAGATGTTATTACTTATCATATATGTATTTGTTTTACTCTCCGTTATACCACTATTAGTACTGATCACTTCAGTATGTCGAATATAATTGAAATTCAGAATTAGTAATAGTTTGGTTTATTGTAGAGTTGACAATGAAATATTCAAAAAATTGTTTTTACCCTTTCCCAATATTACTTCAGTATTATAATTAAATTTATAAAATAAAATTGTCTGTATTTTTTTTAATGATTTCTTTTGTCTGCCACCAATAAGTAAATTAATAAAAAATAATAGATACGTAATATTTGAACATTATTTTATGAAGGCTACGTTATTTAATGGTTATTTAACAACACAAACAAATGTGATGTCAATGTCAGATTGACGTACAAGCAATATAAACCACCTTTTTGTGCGGTAGAAAATTATATCTGAAAACAAGTTTCAGTTGGAATGTATTTTGTGATATCAGTAAGAAAATAAATCATTTTAATGTTTATAGTTTGTTCTTGAAAATTTTAAGAAATATGCGTACTATAAGAACTGTAAACCAAAAATATATTACCCATTAAAATTTAACAACCTGTACTGTACTAAATACAAGCTTTGCTGAAACAAATTTAAAATAATTGTTCTGTCTATAGATAGATGAGAAAGTAAAATAATATAGTAGTTACCTACTTAAAATTTCATGCATACAGAAATATAATTGGTATGGAAAATGTTAATATCGTGTTATAGCATACAGTGTTTCCATTTCAGAACTTAGTACTTAGATTGTTAAATACTATTGAGTAAGCATAAAAAAATGTGGCAAATGCCCATTTAAAGCAATGTAGTTGCGCAAATTTATGTGACAAATATTATTTAAAAATTCAACCACATAATTACATGTGTGAACTATCAAGTTAAAAAATTGTGTTCTGTTACATGTAACAAGCTTTAACAAAAATTCAGTAACATTTTTTTATTACACTTTTTCAGTATTTGTTAAATAGAATATACCAATAAATTTTATTTGCACTGGCCCTGAAAACACTGCATATGATTAAAAAGAAATAAAATACCTAAAAATAATGTGGAGTTCCTCTAAACTTAGTTGATTGGTAAATATCTACAACATAGGGTGCCATAGTCGATTGGATAAGACCTTAGTTGCATTGTCAAGGTACTAGGTGTGGTTCGGACTCCACAATAAACTGTAGTGCTACCTCCCTTTATCGAACACATAGCTCTAATTTTCAAAATTTTAACTACTTCGGTAATATGGAAGACAGTAAAGAAAACGTTTTAATATACATTTTTAACATGTATAGTACGGTCGTAAAGTCTCTCCCTCATTTAATTTTTGGGTAGCTTGACGTAGAACAACATAACTTGGTTTCGTGAGAACCTAAAAGCTACTTTTTGAGTGACCACAAGCACCTTATAAGATGCCAGGGTGTCATCTTGCCCAACGATTTTAAATTAATTACGAATACAAAGTTTTAAAACATTTTATGGATTAAAATTGACATACTTAATATTTTTAATATATGAATGTTCAATTAACAAACTCCTCGAGATTTTGCGACTGTTTTTTTTATGGCCTAGATCAACGAGGGACTGTGGTTTCGTTATGTACATCTTTAATGTATCCCCATAGGGTGTTAAAAATGTAAAGCGGATAAGCCATTATATTCAACCACGATGACGAGTCTTCTGTCTGGAATAGGTTCTGCTAAAAAGTGTCGTATTTATATGCAGTAGTGAGAAGGTACTCTATCCTGTTGAAATGGAAATATCCATATCAATTTCTTCCTCATTGCGTTATGATTGCATTGATTTCCTAGTATTTCTGTTCATACATTAAGTTTTTGGAAAAATTGGATATCACCTTTACAGAAAACATGTGAGGATTTTAATCGATTCAGTACTACATATTTTGCTAGTTTCCAGCAAAATTACCCCTTCAGAAGAAATGTAAATTTTCAATTCTCTGTTTCTTGAAACTTTTCGATCAGCTCCCTTAAATACATACGACTGAGAGGGCAATCCGGAAACTGACTATTAATAATTACTTTTTTATTGACTTGGTTGCACCAAACATACCAATAAGATAAGGTAAGAACTAGTGTAATACGTTCCAAATAAAGAACGATGCAATTACATACACGAATTTTGATTGCTCATTATCAACACTACTGTGGTTTTTGGAGATATATGGCACTTATCCTTGATTTATTTTATTTTTAAACCCATTGACAGTTTCCTTATACTAATAACTTTTCAATTAAAACCTATATGTCGATGTACCATTTTGAAATAAAATTATAAGTATTCTGTATTCTTTCAAACTCCTCAAAATTATTATTTTTGGAAATCTTATTAGAATCTATAGGGTGTTTCATAAATGCGTGGACACATACTAAATGCATATAGCTTAGCTGAAAATATGAGGATTTAACCTAATTTAAAATTTCACTCCTGGGGAGATAATATAGACTTTCAAAGTGGCCCCACAATTTTCGAAAAAAATTCATTCTGTTTGAGGTACTGTGGATCAGTACTCTCTAAAATTGAGGGTAAACTTTTCATACTTTTATCAATTTGAAAAAATGAGATTGAGATCGTACAGAATTTCATTTCGATTTTTTTGTATTCTTGGTGATTTTCATAAAAATTAATATTTTAGGAGAAAAAGAGAAAAATAATGAAAAGTGATAAATAGTTTTATTCAAACAAAAAACAAAAACATAGAAGTAAACTATCATGTATCTATTAAATATTAAATTTTTAAACTAAAAAAATCGTTAAAGATTTTGTTCAAAGTGTTCATCATTCTCTGCAATACAAAATTTTTTTCTTTTTCGAAAATTAGATTTACTTTTTCTAACATCTGATGATCTCTACTGATATTGTTGCAATTATCAGGAATCCTATTCTATAGTTCCTCTTCGGGTGTTCTTTCAGTGCGCTTCAAATATAGGTATGGCGCTCTAGGGATCCGATTATTTCCTAGTCCTATTCATTTATTCTGATTTTTCTCATTTAGATAGTTTTTTATATTAACCCTAAACTGCTCCACGTATCTAAACAACATTTAGTGCCAACTGAAAATCGTATATTAAATCTTCAAGTTTATTATGAAGAAAGTTTAAATAACTCTGTCCATTTAACTGATTTGGAAAAATAACTAAACCAATCATATTATTCCCAATAATTCCAGACCAAACATTTATCTTAAATTCATGTTGAAGTTAAACGAGTATTAGAATCAGCTGGTAAATGTTCTTCAACTTTTTCTACATGAAAAGGATAAATTTGTTGACATCTTATGATGCAAATATTTGCCCGCTTAGTATTATATAGTTATTATTATATATTATTGGGTATTATATAAAAAATCTCATACGACATTCCTGCATACTTCCTCTGCAGTTTCCTATACAGAAACTTAATAATAGCATGTCAACTTGCTCATTGAAAGAATACTCTCGTGCCATTCTTATTACATTAATTGTCAACTTAAATTTAATGGAATAAATTAAATTATATAACACCTATCTGCTAAGTTCTTTCGTGCAAAATACGACAATATCAGAAGAGATCATCAGATGTTAGAAGGAGTATTGTTTAATTTTCGAAAAAAAATAAATTCTGTATTGCAGTGGACACTTTGACAAAAGTTTTAAAAATTCCTTAGTTTAAAAATTCAATGTTTAATAGATAAGTTATAGCCTACATCTATATTTCTGTTCTTTGTTTCAATAAAATCATTTATCACTTTTTTTTAAATTTTTCTCCTAAAATATTAATTTTTATGAAAATCGCCATTTCATTTGTAATGAAATTCTGAATGATACATTTTTCAAATTAATGAAAGCATAATTTTAGTGACTCACCCCCAGTAACCCATTGCGATATTTTAAGTACATTCAAATTAATATGGATTAAGCTCTATAATGTAATTAGTTGTGTGCCAAATTGGAACACGGGATCTATATAATTTAGCTGAACACTTTCATCTAATGGATCATTCTTTTAATTATATAGATACCACAATTTTAGATATTGAAAATAACTATCACAAGAGAATATTTTTAGGAATGTTATATATAAATAATGAACCTAATTGTTTAAACAAAAGAACTGAACTTAATAATCTTAGTAAAATTTATACCTACATTTTGAAACTTACTAATGATCTAAAAAGACCATTATAATTTTAATTTATTTAACGAATTTTTACTAGTTGTTTATGGTTGCTTTGATATATTTTTTTATTTTTTATGAATTTTTTTAACATCCTTGATAGCAGTTTTGTTACTATATGTATATTTATTTTTTAAATTATTTAAATTGAACTATTTTCATCTTCTATTTCTGATATTATACACATCTTATTCAAAACAGTTTTTGTACCATCTAACCATTTTTATTCTAATAATCACGTTTGTAAGTATTATAATAATTAATTATTTTTTTAAATATTATAAATTACACTTTTTAAATATCTTGATAATGGAATAAAGTAATTCCGAAAGCAAGATAGAAAACAAAGATTTTTAATTTAATTTAGCCATTAAATAACTGCATTCACACGATTTATGTATATTATTGTATATATACACTAATTGTTTTCTTGGGATTTTGATTCTTTTTTGACATCGATTTGAAAAAAACTGAATTGTTTATTTATTTATAAACACATTACAAACGTTTCAGTGGCTACTTTTCACCTTTTTTAGTGTTGGACTTAAACGAAAAATAATCCAATGTGGCACTTTATAGTTTTAATAATAATGTTGTTTAATTTGTGCGTATAACGAGAACATTACTTTTTACGTATTTTACATTAAACATTGATGTTTTCTGTTTACAACAGAAAAACATCATTGGAAGATAAAATACAATATTTGTTTGTGATGTATGTATGTATATATAAATGATAAAAATCACAATTTTATACTCAAACATCACAAACAAATATTATATTTTATCTCCTAATTGCCTGAAGAAATTTTAAATACAAAATATTGTATTTTAAGAAATTATGTTATAAGTTCTGTTGTGCTAAATAGGAATAACCGTTTAATTCCTCTAAATTAATTAAAAGTATTCCTCTTCCAATATATATTGTAAATACATATTTTTTTATCCCAAATAAATGTATTGCATACAACCATTTAATAATTTTATAATATGTGTTAGTGACATTTATTTTGTTTTATGGTATTGATGAAGAAATTGGAGTGAAAAGCATTTTAAAAATGTTGTCCTCCTTCTTTTAAGTCTCGTGAATGGCCAATAGCTATATGCCTCTTCTAGAATATGGAGACATTTAATGAGATTTTCTTTCGAGCGATTTTCTTTTAGGCGACATGAGTACCAGATTAAACCGCTGCATATTTGACCTAAGGCGGAAACACTTAACGCAAAATGCTTCCCCATTATTCTGTGTTATAAATTTTTTATGTGACTTTTTATAACAAGGATGTATATGAAAAGGGATTCACCCCATCTTTATTTCCATTATACTCAAACTACTTGTATTCATTATTCTAGTGTAACATCACTTATTTCGAGGCTCAACTACACTTAAATCATAAATCTGGAGGAGAGGCGCAAGATTAATCTTTTGCAAGGGCCTTGATATTTGTTCAACTCTCTTATTAAAATTGCACTAAAAGATTGTTTCTCTTTTGATCAATAATTGGTAAATATTTTCGTTAAAATTATATAATACATACGTTTATACAAACATTATACATATTTACTTTTTTGAATTTTTTGTCATTTTAAAATTGTTAACATGAATTGAAAATCGATTTAATACGTGCACTTACATTGGTCTTGTTCCACTGCTTTCTCAAAATTTTTTCTTATGCAACTCCATACTTACGATATATTTTTGGAATTAGAAAAATTATTCTTTTCAAAAAATACCGAAAACTACCCCTATTACCATTAAAAATGAATGACTTTGACCCCATATCTTTTGAGATAACTGTGATAATAATTTCATAATGGCGTCATAATATGCATAATTTTACCTAATTTGTCCCCTCCAAATTTCGTTTTTTTTTTCAACCGTTTACATGGGCCAATCAATACACTTGCATCACACATCCTTTACTAATAGTTAATTTAGCGTTAAATGTAGTTTTGTATTTATTAACGAATAATACGGAATAATACAAATTTAATTTAATTTTCGCTCTCTATATGTGATTATCATATATTTCCCCCTTCCGCGAAAGCTGAGGATTATGAAAAAACTAGTTGACTTCCTAGTGTCTCTTTACAGTATTTATGGTTCTGACTTGCTGGTAATAGGAGACTTTAATCTTCCTGAGTATGTGCACTATGAAAATGGTAATTATTACTTCCATCCGCGCTATTAACCATTTTTCAATTTTTTTTGGGTTAGACCAGTATAATCATATTTTAAATACAGATGGAAGACTTCTAGATCTTGATTTTTGTAATAGGCGCTGCTCTGTAAGTAAAGCTTCTGAGGTTCTCCTTAAAGAGGATAGGTATCACCCCGCATTACTAATTAAGGCTGACATCCAAAATTCCAGACACAATAATTTTCCGCACAAAAATTATTTTGAGTTTAATTTCAAAAAGGCTAATTTAGTACAACTGTATAACCAACTTGGGCTCATAGATTGGAACTTCCTGGAACATTTTAATAATGTAAATACAGCAAAAAAAGTTTTGGGACTTATCCCACATGGTTTAATAGACAGATAATCCATGGTATTAAACAGAAGGAAAAATATTAAATAAATATAAAAAATCTGGTAACATTGAATATTACAATACATTTAAAACATTGAGAGCAAATATTACGATTCATCGATAGTGCTTACAAGTTATATTTAGACAGCATTGAAAATAATATGCAATCCAATCCTAACAGTTTTTGGAGTTTTATTAATTCAGAAAACAATTCTTCATCTATTCTGTCATCGCTAATTTACGAGAGTCAAATGATTGACCCCCAAGTAATAGTTGAGAGTTTTGCGGACTTTTTCTCTAAATTCTTTACGTCCCCTACACTCCACAAATTTGACGACAAAAGTAGTCTGAATTTAAATACCTTAAACTTATCTGTCATCGCTGAGGAGGAAATATGCCAATCTATAAAAAAAATTAAAGCCACAATGACCATGGGCCCTGATCAAATTCCGTCATTTCTGATTAAAAATTGTTTAACTGTATTCGCCAAAGCCCTTCTAATAATTTTCAATTTAATTCTCAGTACTTCAAGATTTCTTAAAAAATGGAAAAATTCACGCGTGTGTCTAGTGTGTAAAAAGGGGGAAAAGAGTGACATAACGAACTATAGGTCCATCACTATTATTTGTAACTTTTTGAATTTTTGAAATTTTTCTTCACGATTCTATGTACACTCACGTATCTGGCTTAATATCTATTGATCAGCATGGCTTTATGAAGGGTTGATCTACAGTAACGAACCTTGTGTGCGAAACGCAATTTCTTTGCGATGGTCATAATCGAGGGGGTCAGGTAGATACTATCTACATGGACTTTTCTAAAGATTTTGACAGGATTGACCATGATGCTTTGGTTTCTAAATTTGACAAATTTGGTCTCTCAAAATCGTTGCTTCTTTTAATACAGTCATATCTAGAGAATCGACATCAATTTGTTCAGTACCGTGGTCATAAATCGAATAATTTCTTGCAAAGATTTGGCGTGCCACAGGGTTCAATACTCGAACCGCTCTTCTTTGTAATGTACATTAATGATATTTTTGAAAGCTTGAATACTAATATCCACTAAAAATGTACCGATTTATTGATAATGTCCATGATTGTCAAATTCTGCAAAAAACCTTGAATAGCATCAATTCCTGGTGCGTCAACAACTATTTACCCTTCAATGCTAGCAAGTGGAATGTCATGTCATTTTGCCGGAGGAAAATCTTTATGTGTACAATTATAATATTGATAATGTTATTTTACAAAGACCTGATATTATTAAAGACCTTAGCGTGTATTGTGATTCTAAATTCTCATTCAATAAGCACGTCGAAATGGTAACTACTTCTGCTTTTAAGAGTCTTGACTTTGTAATCAGGAACTGCAGAGATTTTAAAAATGTTAACACTCATCGTTTACTCTATGTAACATTTGTTAGATCTCGCCTTGAACATGTTTCAGTTGTGTGGAACCCAATTTATAATGTCAATATATTACAATTAGATAATATTCAGCGTAAGTTTTTAAAATGTGCAGTGTATACTCTTGAGGGCACATATCCACCTATTGGATTCCCACAAAATATATTTTTAGAAAAATTTAACTTACCAAGTCTTACCAAACGAGGAATATTTCAATCAATAATTTTTCTATATAAAATTTTTAATAA
Organism: Rhamnusium bicolor; assembly: GCA_029963845.1. NCBI lineage: Eukaryota > Metazoa > Arthropoda > Insecta > Coleoptera > Cerambycidae > Rhamnusium > Rhamnusium bicolor. Next base: position 12,417 of record JANEYF010004601.1, on the reverse strand, counting down.
TCGGCTGGATTGTATTAACTTATTAAATCAAATAAATTATAAAGTACCTAGAATTTCTGCTCGCCATAACAACTTATTTATTTCGCACATACCAAGAACTAATATTCTCTTGGCCTCTCCAATACTCCACATGTATGTCAACTATGCTAAAATCGAAGATTGTGTTGATACATTTTTCTGCAATGAAAGTATGTAATTAAAAACTCTGTTGTGCACCTTGATGTTTTGTAATCTACTGCATTATTTATTTTTCTGTATATGTCTGTGTATGTATATGTACAAGTGTATATTTTTATACACTGAACTGATTCTGCGGTTGGCTCCTTGTGAAATATTATTAAATATTTTAAATATATGAAAAGAAATTTGCTTTTTAATGTTTCAAAAATATTTTATTAGAAACTCTACACGTGTTTCGGATTTTTAGGCCTTTGTCAAGAGTACAGGGAATACTACAGTACTCTTGACAAAGGCCTAAAAACGGAAACATGTGTGGAGTTTCTAATAAAATATTTTTGAAACATTAAAAACCAAATTTCTTTCATATATTTAAAAAATTATATTTTTATGTGTATATACAATTCTATATGTTTTATTCATATATAGGTATTATATATTTAAGAACTTTTTTTGTAACAATCAAAATTGTTTATAGTGTATTTATGTATACATAATTTCAATGTACTTAATGCTGTAGATGTGCTCCTGTCTGTTGAAATTTGTATTTAAATAAATAAATAAAATAAAGAAGTAAATAATAACAATAGCAATTCTGTTAATATGTTTTACACACGTGGAAATAAATTTGACAAACTAAGTTATCAAACCACTTAACAACTATCATGTAAAGTGATCTGCCTCATTTTCTATATGTCTTGAACTAATGAAGAGATAAGAGGTAACTACTATAACAAAATCGTTAAATTCTAACAAAATACGAGGCAAGACATAATTAGATCTGAGACGTTAAAAACGGTTACTGAAAAAACAACAGCCTTGTCATACCTAGTAAATCAAATAAATGAAATAGATATTTCCTATCCTTAATTTAAAATGGCAGTTATAACCTTTACAGAGGGTTAATATCATTAATAACAACAACGCATTTAGCAAATATTTTTGAAAATGTAATTAATATACCGTGCACAAAATATCTTTTATTTTTTTAAATTAAATTGAACACCACATGTAATAAACACAGCATTTAAAAAATAGATCGCTTGAATTAAAAGAGGTAAATTTTGGTATGACTTAATTATTTGTTTAACTAAATCTACAAGGTTTTACGAGTAGATACGGGAAAAACTATTTTAGGTGTATCCACCTTGCAATGGCAATCATGTTCATTTCGTTTGGAGTAAAATTGTTGATAATTTGTTAACAATTTACAGAAAATATTGACACATATACAGGGAAAAATTTCAATTATATTAATGTTCGCTTAGTAAATGCAAAATGAAATTTTAATGTCATGAATTACTACAAATACTGCAAAAAATCAATGAAGCCTAGAGGAAATATTTTAACTAGTTTTTTGTTCCAGTCTTGTCAGGCAGGTGACAGCTGTGTTTCAAGCAGCAGTCCCCTGACATCGAACAGCCACTGCCCTTCCTCCAGCCCGCGCCCTAGGATGACCGTCAATTCGCAGTCGGGCCCCCCTAAGTCTCCCAGACCTCCTGACGACCTTATCACAACTGCCACTTCTGCCCTCAGACGCCTTCATTTCAAAACCGGACGAAATGCAACCAAAACCTCATCCAAGCAGCAACCGCAGGTAGAACATTTAATGTTAAATGTTGTGGATTGAAACATTTTTGAATTTATAAATAAGTATTTAAAAGACGCAAATCTACGGGGACTTAAATTTATTCTCAAAATTACACATTTTTGATAGTTTCACATGCTTAATCTTTTAAGATTAAATTTTTCCTCATTTATTCTAGTTAAAAACAGTAAATGGGCAAACATCTTTTTTTAACAAAAGTTTTATATGTAAACTAGTGGTAACTGTTTTTACATTATCATAATTTATTCATAATTATTAGGGCGCAAACATTTAACGACTTAAACAGCATAAAAATTTAAGATACCTTTATATCATGTTTTGTTCCACTTTAATGATAAATTATAGAGGCAATCCTGTCGATGTGTTTATTCTATTAATGATATTTTTAGAACTGCTGGTAAGTTTATTTTCAAATTAAATTTAGTGACATTAAAGGGTACTAAAAGGGCTCCGCATGATCCAGAATCAAAGATAATGCTCTTATTGGCTGAAGCACAGTGGCTATAGCTTACAGTCGTAAGTTAAGCACACATCGTTCGAGCTGTCCAGAAATAACGAGCGGATTATTGTAGATCTACTGGTAGACCACTGTAGATTATGTAAGCACCTTCACAAGTTGAGAGTTTTGCAAACTACTGAGAATGTGTCATTGTCCTGTACTCTCGACAAAAAAACGATCCATGCTGAAGAACTTCTGATACGGCCAGAATAGGAGATACTACATTGGGGCTCATTCACTACTAGCGTTGGCTGGCTTAATGCATAAAAGGCAGGACAAAAGCGCCGCCACCTTGTGGGCAACACAGTCAGCTCACCTATGAGCGAGCATGAAAGATATAATCCAGTCATTTTAAACTTAAGTCCCTCTATTTGGAAAAACGCCCTCAGTGGGAATTTTTTCTTTTAAAAGCTTTGTTTGGACATCACGAAAAACGCATCGAACTCACGCCACGAGGTCAAAAGTCGCTGAAAACGGTTTTTCGCGATTATCCCGTTTTCTATGGCTCAAACGTAAAGAAAACTTAAAACCATGAATGTTGGAGATCTTACAATTCTTTACAAAAAGGGTCCTATACAATTTTTGCGTAAACAATCCCTTTCGCGATATGATGCTGAATAAGTGTAAAAATGCATTTATTTTTATTTCCGCACCATCTGTGAGGTAGGATGCTAAGCACGTTTTTTTTACTTGGTTTGCTCAGTTGGCCTAATCCAATTACGCAACGATTTACTGATAATGTTTTCTACGTAAAGTTCAAACTCAGTTTTTGATCTAATACGACACCAAGATCTCTGACTGACGTTACTTTATGAATTAATCTACCATTGATATTATAACTGTAATTATAATTAGTAGCTAAACGGCTAAAGGTTATAAAATAACATTTATCAATATTTAGAAATAATTTTAGACTTGTACAATAATCAGTTAGTCTCTCAACATCGGATTGTAATTAAATACAGTCGTTATGGAAGGCTACAGGCCTACAAAATTTAGGATCATCATCATAAAGCTCGTACTTTGAGTGTTGGAAACAACTGCCAATGTCATTAATAAATACGAAGAATATTAGTGGTCCCAAGTGGGAATCCTGGGTTATTCCCGATGTGATTTGCACGTAATTAGAAGTGGAATTAATTGCCTTCACACATTGGCATCTGTTAGATAAGTAAGATTAGACCATCTAAGTAAATTACTGAGTACACCTAAGTTTTCTAGTTTAATAAAGAGAGATGGCAGATGAACTTTGTCAAAGGCTTCCAAAAAATCCCTGTACACGGCATCTACTTGTTTTCTGCTGTCCATTTTTTCATAAATGTTTTGAACACATAGTACTAAGTTGGTTACAATAGATCGCCCACGGAAAAAGCCATATTCCCCTCACATATTTGATTTTTAAATGTAAAGAAAAGTTCATTTGTAATAATTGCATCTAGTAATGTACCTGGTAACAACATTGATATTGGCCGGTAGTAACGGACGTCGTTTATTCTCCGCACTTTATGTACCGGGGTAATTTGAGCCCTTTTCCAGATAGATGGAAATGCACTCTCTGATACAGATTTGTTATATATTATAAGTAGAGGAATTAGTAAAGAGAATTTACACTTTTTTATAAATATTGCTGAGTGATGTTGTTTGTGTAGAGTATCAATCATCTTCATCGCCATCTGAAATTTCAGGCTGTCTAATGGAATTTCCATGTCATCGTTGTTATTTTAATTATAATATTGAAAATTTACTTATTTGTTTCCTTAATTATAATTAATTCATTACATTGACGATAAATAATGAAATATACGCCTCCTTCTACAGTTCATAATATACCATTTTCTCAGAAATGCATTTTTTACACATATTCAGCCTCATATCTCTGAAATGATTATGTTTACACAAAAATTGTATAGGACCTAGATATATGCGAAAAACCGTTTTCAGCAACTTTTGACCTCGAATATCAAGCGATGCACACAATGTAGCGCGGCGTGAGTTCAATGTGTTTTTCATAACGGTTAAACAAAGATTATAAAAAAAATTCCAATAAGGGTGTTTTTCCAGCATATCTTTAATGACTGGACTAATAGTCTGGGTCAAATTGTATTCAAATTTATGGTTGTCTTTTCTTTAAAATATCCATAGCTGACTCATTTCCTATATTTTTCTTACCAATATAATAATTACAGTGGTGAAAAATATTTTTCAGCTCTCGAGCTATACTGTTTTATTAAATTAAACTATTTATGACGTTTCGATAAAAGTGCATCATCCTCAGGGCTACAATCAAGGATATTACTTAAAAAAGTTTAAACAAATAAATTAAAATGAAGGCTTGATATGATTTCCAAAAAAGAACAAGAAATATATATTTTGTATAAAAAGTATGGAATAATTCCAATACCAGCTACTTTTTCAAAAAATCTTCAGACAAGTTTATTTTATTTTTTAATTGCACATCTTCTCACATAAAAACTTTGTTTCCCATTCTTACACCCTCAGCCACCCAACTTTTTTTCTCAATAAATTGTGATAACTAAAAAGGTTTTCCAATGGCGTACAAAAAATTTTAATATGTTGAAGAGTTTCTGAAATTTGTTGTAGTTGTGAAAATTTTTGACAATCCTAATACAATTCGGATCTTTTTTTTCTAGGATTGTCATAATTATTTTTACTTATCTTCTCATCTACCCCAATAATTACTTTTTGTGTAAAAACTTAACTTTAAGCTTAGTTTAAGAGAACACTTTTTTAATTACTTTTTAACCGATGTTTAGGAACATAATATGAGTTGTTAAGATAATCACATATTTGTTAACAGTTTGGATAAGATCTAGCAACTAATTTACATGCTTAAAGAAGTTTTTGAATACAATTATGAGGCCCAGATTTAACCTTAATATTTGGTGTGGAATCTTGGAAGATCATATTATAGGGCTATTTAACATTAAGAGGAATCTAAATTCACAAACATACTTGGATTTATTGCGAGTTCAACTAGAGGAAGCGCTAGACAATCTTCCTCTTAATTACTTGAGAAATTTGGAGCGATTTCAACAATCCTGTTATGGTCACCCAGTACTTACATCGCCGCTTTCCAAAAGTTGGATCCGCACGCATAAGTCTGTGGCTTGGCCCACACGGTCTCCCTATCTGAACCCTTTAGATTAATCGCTGTAGGGTACAGTTTATTTCACCCCAGACCAAAATGAACAAAAGCTACGTGATAGACTTCTTGCCGCATTTATGTCGATTTCACTCTAAAACATTTAGAAAGCAATTGACGAAATGAATTGAAATACTCTCACAATCGAGAACGACAGGATGGACCATATTTTGAACATTTTAAATAGATACATAGTATTTATTCTTATTAAGATTAATTATTCACCATTTCCAAAATAAAATACATTTTCTACATCCTGTCACTACTTTCATTAAATTCTTTCTGTCAGTTGAATTGCCAATGATAATTTCTTAACAAATAATTCGATTTATTTTCACTGCAGCCGTTATTTTCCAAATAAAGTAGTTGCATATTGTCGTATTCACAACTTTTTTCTTCATCTGTCAATATTATAATCTAATATGGCGCCCATAAGGAAGTAGTATAATATCGTATATCCAAAAATAGTGGGGCTAAAAATTTTCTGTTAGTGAATTTGAATTCCTCGTGTGCATTTATGTAGAAGCACCAAATTGTAGCTCTCTATCTTGTTTAATAAAGACATTATATCAGATTTTCTAAAATCAAAATTTTAAAATTTTTTAGAATATTCAGGAATTACCCACAGATATCTTCGATCTGTTTATTGTCTCTTCATTGGCATAAAATGACGCAACATTTTTTGTAACTTAATCGAATTAGTATCTCGGTTTACGAGATACCTATTTATGGGAAATGAAAAACGGAGCACTTTGTATATTACATACACTATAGTATTAGAAAATGACCGAAATTAGTTACTTGAAGAATAATAACCTGACATAATTACTGACAAAATTATTAAATCTAAAAAAGATCCAATAAACTTATCTGCGAAATATTTATTGAATTGAAATATAAAAAATCTCAATTTTGTAGCAATAATTTACGAAACTCCTGTCCTGTTCTTCTGTTTCATCCTCTCTTCTCCTGCCTTTTCTCTGGGTGTATGCAATTCATCCTATACTTGCATTGGCAAGTTATTCTTGTTTCTTGAACTTTTCTATGCAATTAGTTCCTAATTAAACTTTATCAAATTGAAAACTGAATTGCTGAGTTTAAAGTTTCTAAATTATTTCACTGAGATGTCGTAAAACTTCTCCCTGTATTTGTTGTAAATGTCTCTTATTCCCATTATAAATATTTATTTTTCAATTATCTAAGTATTTTTTGAACCATTTATTTATATATAATTTATAGTTCTATATTAACATACCTCAAAAATTAATATGTTTTTCTATTACTTTCAAAAATAACGCGAACTTCGCGTCGTGAGGATTCGACTACATCATATAAAGTATCACAAAATCAAAAAGTTTTTGGTCTTCCAAATATAAGTAAATATTTTATGTGGCTGGGATCATTTTAAAGTTTGTATACTGTTCAGGTTAAAAGTTTCCGACTTGAATACATACATCTTGAATACTTGAATACTTCAACACAAATCTGAAACTTCCTTCCTTTCACCACAGCCATACATTGTAAAATTTTCAACTAGTTAATTTTCTATTAACGCCTGGGATGCACAAATGCATATTCTCTGTCTTAAGTTTTGCTTACTCTGTCCTGTAGAGACCATAAAGAGAAATAAATAAATAAATAAATAAATAAATAAATAAATAAATAAATAAATTTTAAATAATTAATTAATAAATATATTTATATATATATATATATATATATATATATATATATATATATATATCATAAATCGTGAGGTTGCAGTTATTTAGTGGCTAAATTAAATTAAAAATCTCTGTTTTCTATCAAGCGTTCGGAATTTCTTTATTCCATTCTCAAGATATCTAAAAAGTGTAAATTATAATATTTAAAAAAATTATTAATTATTATAATACTTACAAACGTGATTATAAGAATAAGAATGAATAAATACATGGCATAAAAATTGTTTTCAATAAAATGTGTAAAATATCAGGAATAAAAAATAAAATAGTTCAATTTAGACAATTTCAAATAAATATACAAATACATAGTAACAAAATTGTTACTATGTAAAGTTCATAAAAAAAAGTTCATAAAAATATATCAAGGCAAGTGTTCATAAAAGTTCATAAAAATATATCAAGGCAACCATAAACAACTAGTAAAATTGTGTTAAATAAATTAAAATTATGATAGTCTTTTTAAATCATTATTAAGTTTCAAAATGCAGGTATAAATTTTACTAAGATTATTAAGATCAGTTCTTTTGTTTAAACAATTAGGTTCATTATTTACATATAACATTTCTAAAAATATTCTCTTATGATAATTATTTTCAATATCCAAAATTGGTAACTATATAATTAAAAAAATGAAAAAAATATTTAGAGGGACTGGTATGATGGAAGATTCAGCTTGTGCAAGAACTAACTGATGATGATCCTGATCGGATGATACAATTTTGTGAAACAATGATGAATATGTGCAATGGTGAGCCTCTTCTGATGAAAAATATTATTTTCTCCGATGCATGCACATTCAAATTAAATGGTGAAGAGAATCGTCAGAATTATAGACAGTGGGCAAGGGAAAACCCTTGATGGATGCGAGAGAAGCAGATATAGTATCCACAAAATTTAAATGTGTGGGCGGGAATTGGAAGAAATAGAATAATTGCACCCTATTTTTTTTGATATGACTGGAAATGGATCGACATATCTCCAATTTTTAATGGGCTATCTCATCCTAAGGTTATTAAATTTATTCCCCAGTAGAATTAATCCTGGAAATGTTGACGAAAGCCTGTGGCGTTTGAAAGTATCTTGACCAAATATTTCTGAACAGGTGGATTGATAAACCTATCGAATGGCCACCAAGGTCACCGGACCTTAATCCATTAGATTATTTTCTTTAGGGTCATCTAAAGAACTTAGTTTATAAAACCAAGCCGGAAAACATTGTTGAATTAAAAGAGAATTAGAACAGAAATAAACAACATTTCTCAGGAAACTATAAACAAGATCAGCAACATTTTATTCATCGTTTAGGGTACTATCAGCTACAACAAGGAGTACAGTTCGAACATTTCATATAAATTGTTTTTATTATTAACTAACCGTTAGATCTAGCGACTATTATTTGTGCAAACGAAACATGAAAAATAAGTAAATTCTTCTATTCAAAATTTCAATTTCAATTTTAGACCCCAAGTATGATATATTTTTGAAATCAGCTCTTGATTCAGAATCCAAAAATGGAGAAATATGCAAGTTATTCCATTTTAAAAATATCGATGACGTCATAACAGAAACAGTGATGACGTCACGTAACAAAACATATAAAGGATAAGGTGCGCAATTGAAATTACAATTCTACGTGTTCGAGGATTTTTTTCTAAATATTTTTGATTTGAGAAATAATGAATTTATTCCATACTTTACGTAGATGTATAAAATATAATCAAAATAATACTCATAATAGTTTGATATTATTAACTACTGTTTAATGCAGTATGTAGTAATACTATGCGTGTTACAAATATCATTTTTGTAATTCTCGCAGATCGTTTTACTTTTACGGTCTATATTTGAAGGACACATTGGACACCTTTTACTTTTAGGTGTTTCAGTTTGCTCTATTGCTGCTGAGGGGAGAGCTACAAATTTGGACATACATTTCAAAATACTACGTTCTAGTGCTGGATTTGCAGATCTATTTTGCATTTTGGTTTTTTGCTGGCATTTTACAAAAAAACTAAAGCTCAGCAGTTCATTAACGAAAGGTTTTGTTTCAAAACAATGAGTATTCTGCGACATTTACCTTATATACGAATACGATGTCATTACAAATTGAAACTTGCATACTTGAGTATTCAAACTTTAAACGAGATGTTTGAATTTGTAACATATAAAATATGTGTATGCTTGTGGTCACCAAGGAACATTTTTGAACCACTGCTTGCAATAATTTCTATCTATTTTTTTGCATATAATGTAAAAATCAATGAATTTTCATAAGGATTGCAGAGGACCGGGTTATGTAAATATGGGGTACCTAGTAACAACAAAATATATTTTACTATGGTAGGTATGTATTCGTGTGTATGTGTGTGTGTGTGCGTGTGCGTGTGTGATGTGTGTGGTATGTGTGGTGTGTGTGGAGTGTGTGGTGTGTGTGGTGTGTGTGGTGTGTGTGGTGTGTGTGTTATATTTCTAACTTTACAAAAAAAATTATTCGTGATGAAGGATTATAAATCAGATCTGTTATACATACCCATTATAATATTGTGGTCAAATGTTTAAATAAAGCTATAAATTAAAATTTTGTAAACATTTTGGCAACACCATAAAATTTGAATTTTGATTGACACTTCTTAAAATTTGAAATGTCTAAAAAAATATATTAATGACATTCCACCAATGTGACTACTACGGTATTACTATCAAAGGTTTACTATCAGCATCTACAAAAGCAAGCAAGCGGTGATACACAATAAAGTACAGTTACGGCAGCTACTAATACTGGTATTTACAGCAAGCGGTTAATGACTCTAGTCACTAATGGTTAAGACGAAATTACGGCAGGCGGTCAGTGGTAAGCGGTAGCGGAGTGCAAACAAAACACAAGTGCAGGTCAGTCCAGGGTCAGACGGTATATATGAATGTCTAAACGCGAGCATGTTATATATTTAGATTAGCTATTAATGTCCCTTGTTAGAGCTTCCTGACTACGTGTTGCGAACGGAACGGTTTGTATATTACAGCCCGGAGCACCTAGTGACATTCTGTTCAGAGATCGAGGTATAAAAACCTCACTGGTGTTACTTCGCGTGCACCCAATGAAATTCTTTTCAGAGATCGAGATATAAAGTTTTCACAGGCGCTTTAATGCATCTAAGACTGAGATGGGAATCTTTTCAGAGATAGAGGTATGAAAGTCCTATCTTTACGTCAATATCAAATAAATATGACCATCGAATCCCGATGCTTGTTTAACTATATACCACAGCAGTTCAGTTTCACTAACTCGGGTCTGAATTGCAAAACTGTCCCTTAAACTTATCAAGCCAGAGATATGCGTGAATGACTGGAGATGTTCGATGTTAACTTTCGGTAACTAATGATACTTAGAGTAATTCGTTATCAACTCAACTGCAAGCTTATTTCCTGTACAAGTTTAATTATAATGAACATGAGTATTGGACGGTACGGTTTTTTGCATTACCTCCCGGGGTACCGAGGCATAAAAACCTCACTGGTGTCACTGCACGTGCACCTGATGAAATCCTTTTCAAAGATCGAGATATAAAGATGTCACCGGCACTTTAATACAACTACGACTGAGATGGGACTCTTTTCAGAGATCGAGATATAAAAGTCCTATCTTAACGTCAATGCACAATAAAATGACAAGCGACAAATTTCGATGCTTGTAGTTGAATGGATAACCCAACTTTATCAACGAATCGCGAAATTTCTCGTATATCTCTGCCTTATTCAGAAAGCAGGCACTTTGGACAACACAATATGGCAGTAAATTCGGGTACAAATGGTAAAATGGCGGAAGTGCGGAGTGCACTGGAGATCAGGAGCTGAGTGCTTCTTACCAGAGCACTCACCGGAGTAGAAGTGATTCTTCTAAGCCATGTCGCTGTTTTGTTCCCGACGGACAGCGCGTAAAGTCACGTGATTCTTTGCGCGAGAATCAAAAATGCAGTTGCTGTAGAGGAGCAAAATTCCTCAAGCTAGCTTAGCGAAAAACGTTAAAACAAATTCCCTGCGGTATTTAATATAAACAAATGTTTATCGAATATACTAAGGCTGGGAATCGCTTTCTTATAATTTTTAAACTATATTTCCGAAAAGAAATAATTTAAAACGGACAAGTGGTAAATCATTGAACAGATAGATACATATTTTTTTTATCACAAATAAATGATTTCAACTTGCTTTGAAATCAAACTAAATTATATTAACCTCTTACTTGATTGAGTATAAACACAATAAACGATTTATCATTAGAATCATAAATAACCTAAGATTTTTCTGGAAAGAAACTGGTTTGAAATAATTATATTAGAGAAATAATTGTTATTCCAAAAACTGAACTTGTAGAATAAATTTAACTTTGGTTCAAAAGGGTTTAAAAGAAATATTACCACAAGTTATCGTATACAGGGTGTACCAAAGTGACGAAAAACCCATTTTGGTCTAATTACCATCAAAACTATTAACGAAAAAAAGACACTTCGTTACAATATACTAGCAACCGTATTTGCGGGAACGATAATCAGTTTCAGCGCATTTACGTCACAGTTTTTTCTCTATTGGAACGGAGTCTACATATTTGCTTATGTAGACGATTTCTAAGGAAAGGATGCATTTGAATAAAGTAGTTCTGGTTTTTTTTACAATCACATGTAATATTACCGTCATATTAAAGAATTAGTAGGTACAATAATGCCGGCAACGTGAAAAAGACTAATCAGTAGAGACAATATTTAACTAGTTATTCCAGTGACGGGCCTTCGTACAGCTTACGTATAACTCTCGTACAACTAATGAAATGAGAATAAATATTGTGAAATGCAATGGTGCACGATTTTTTTTTTTTTTTTTGGAATTAATTAATAATCCTTTCTTATATTATTTTATTATATATTGCTAATTCTTTGCAATATACAACATATTTATATACTTGCATAATTAGCTGAAACAGCGAAGATACAAAAAAATATACATCGCAATTGAGCATTTATAGATCTATTTATAGAACTATTCATGAAAATTTGGACTACGTACATGAAACATCATAATTTTGTTTAGTTGGCGCAATAAATGTTGTGTACAATCTACGCCAATTTATTTTTCAGTTATCAGAAACCACTACGGACCAGAGTAGATTAAAGAGTGGAATTTGGAATGGAGTATATCAGGAACAACTAAAGAATAGGTGGAGTGTACAGCACATAATACTCTACTCGCGTTT
>JANEYF010004600.1:0-71522 GCA_029963845.1 Rhamnusium bicolor | reverse complement strand
TTTTTTATATAAGCATCCCAATAATTTGAGATTAAATTATTTTGAAGAAAAACTGCTTTTAAGTCTTCACCGCAAAAATGTGTTTCGATACACTCTACATATGTTTCGGCTTGTTAGGCCTTTCCTCAAGAGCTTTACTGATGAATACTATTTATCTGTAATGCTAATAATGAGCAATATGTTAACATCATAAAAACACAAACCTGGTGGACTATTTTCAGTTTACCACCCTTGGGCGGTCGGTCCATGGAAGCAAGGGAAAAGTGCATCCCTTGGGATTATTAAAAAACAAACACATAAATTAGAACCTGGTTATTATTTATCACATAATATATATTACTTTTATGCAATTTCAATAGGTACGGCCCTGCATATCAACAGCTGAGATAATGTTGCACGCACAGACCACATAGACTTGTTACAAAGTATTAAGGCATGAAGCCACCATGCAAACCTGGCCGGTGCCTAGCAGTCGCATGGCGATCAGTATGATTTATGCAATCAGAGCTGGCAGAAACATCTACATGTTTATGAGATATTTGTGTGTAATAAAGGATAAATGTGTTTGTTGAAGTGTGTCCTAACCAGTACACGGTGCCAGTGTAAATGAAAATTTTTCCTTTTTTTCAGTAAGTAATGATGACAGTTATTTGTTATTTAATTTAAATTTTTGAAAAAAAGAAGAAGCAATCTGCCTACGCCATGTGTACCCGCGCTCCAGCATGTTTGCAGGACTGGAGTAGTAGTAGGTGTGTCAAATTATTTAGTTTACAACTCGGTGGTTTACAAACATAAAAGTAAGTCGACATTTGTATAAAATGGTAATTTTTAATGCCATTGTTTTTAAAAGAGCTATACCTATAAAATTTTATTATATTTATTTTATGCATGTTATTATAATACATTTGATTTAAAAAATACCTCGAATATTTTCATACGGATTTTATTATATTTATTTTACTACATAATAAAAATTAAAATACTTAATATTTTATTAGGAAGAATATTTAATCTTATGTGTAAAGTAACTTATTTTAAATAGTCTCGCTTTTTTTCTGTAATATCAGACAGTATGGGGATGGAATAATAATCCAACTAGCCTCAATTTAAATCTGCATATAAAAAATTGTTGATTCATATGCAAATTAAAGAAACATTCTCTGGAAATTGCATTCCTTTGGAAAATATTTCTATATTTTAAATAAACAAAGGAAATTTGCTTTTAAATGTTTCAAAATTTTTCTTTTGTTTATTTAAAATATTTAATAATGTTTCACAAGGAGCCTACCGCAGAATCAGTACAATGTATAAATATTTCTATTTTAAATTGTAGTTCTGCAATAGATAAAATAAATTTAACTTGCAATAAATTTAGAGCCCATGATATATTAGAAAACGACATGCCTGAAACTGAATATAACTTTAATTTTTCTTTGGAGTTGTCGAGTACAAATTGAATATATTATTATAGTGTATATAAGTGGCTTTGTGGTAAAATCAATTTTAAAATCGTTAAAATGTGAAGAATGTATAAGCACTTTATTTTCAATAAACAGGGAAAATTTCCATGAACTAATATTTGTAAAAGACCGCGGTGGTCTTATTTATCCGTCATCTGATGTCATACAAATATGTAAGGAAACAGAAAAACATTTAAGACATTTTAAAACTGAAAAAAATATTCAAATAGATTTGAAGCTAAAAATTAAAATTATGTGTAGTGTTTTAAAAGAGTTTCAAAATTCAAATATTTTTAATGATTTAGAAATTCACCAATTGGATAATTTCCCTAATAATACCAATCATATTATTGAAATTATAAGGACAATTTCAGAAGCGTGCATTAAAATTAGAGGTCATCATTTTACAAAAATGTTTCATAATGTAAAAACCACAAAAAGGCAAGTTTTAAATAAATTAACTTTATTTAAAAGGGGAATAATATAAATTATTGTTAATTGTTTTGTTATTTTTTAAATAAAAATATTTTTGATTTGTATTTCTTAGGATTCGGTCAGTACATGAAATGCTGCAAATTAAAAGACATAACAACACAATAAACAACCCCACTAATAGAAAATTTAAGCGAAACATACTTCAATTTGTTACATTAATTATAAGGGGATAATTTTAATTTCTTTGCATCTTTCCATAATTTCACATAACACTTAGCAAATTTGTAAAATCTTTACCTACATAAATTAAGACTTATCTCGAATAACATAAACAAACCAAAAAACACCAGATAGACTGTAATATACTTCATAACTTTAGTTGCGTCAAAACATTCGAAGCAAACAGAACGATATAAATTTAGTTATTAATTAAAAAATAAACTTTTATAAATGCAAGTAAAATAAAATATTTTTTTGTAAAAACTTGTAGTCTGATGATGGTTAATAAAACTGAAATGTAAGAAGGAAAAAAATTATTTTTTAATCAAACTGACCCGAATCCCAAGAAATACAAATCAAGTTATTTGAAATCGGCGGTCAAGAACAAAACAGAAAATATCAATAAAAATATTGTTAACTTATATTGTGTTTTATTTTAAAAATTATATAAAATGCAATAAATATATGCTTAATATATTTATACTATTTAAATAAAATAATTGTATTATGTTTTTCTTCATAAATATACTTTAAAAGAATTCAATTTAATAGCTATATATGAAAAGGTTAAATGCGGGCCTGCAGAAGAGCGCCCGCCCACCTAATTTCCACACGTCGTTTCCCCGATTTATGGCACGCTCGGTACCGTACTAAATACTCAATACGCCAAGTCTATGTGGTCTGTGGTTGCACGCTAAAACCGTAACGATGACGCACTCGATTAATCGAGCCAACACGAACTCGCGCTACTTCGATATAAGCAACTTCTTGAAATGCATCCCATCCCCACTTCATAATCTTGATATCTGAGCCGTATAGCATAGTAATGCGTCTTGTTTTATAGATTTTAATGTCGATTTTAATATTATACTTAATATTAATCTTCCTAGTATTATTCTCAGCTTTTGTGCTATATTTGTAAAAACTTTTTTGGTGTTTCTAAACCTGTGGTGCGGCGACAAGTGATTTTTAAAACGTTGAACATTAGTGCGTGTATAAGCAGTTTTAGAATTGCTTATTCAATATGGAAGCTGGTCCTAGCACTGTGGGAAATATTATTTGCGTTTGTGTGGTGTGCAATTTGTTGAAAAAGGTATTTTCAACATATGAGGGTTCAGAAGCTAATCAGTGTAATTCACTATTTCATTGAAACTGTCTTATGACTTGCAAAAACCATTTCATTGTCCAAGCTTTCAATTGACAATTCAGTCAAGTCAATACTTTAGAATTCCATCAATAGGTGGCAACAACTATATTGTCTGTAGAATTATTTAGGAAGATTTTCAGAGGACAGTTAGCGTAAGTCATTCATAAAATTTGTGACTGTAGCACGTTTCTTCTAGTTTTCTTTTTTCATAAAATGAGTGAAGTAAGTGAAGAACCGTTATTGTCACTGTCACATCTTGACCCTTTTGGACATAAGGTCAACTGGTTGAACATATAAAGTGGCTAAGGTACTGCAAAAATAAGCCGAATTTTATCTTTTATAAAAAAATTTCCAAGATGATTTTCCGTTTTATGAAATTGATATTTCAAAATCGGCATTAAAAGGTAGACCCTCCAAATTTGTTTAATATATTTTCCAGGACCATATGTATACAAAAGCGAAGACCTGTGAAAAAAATTTAAAAAAATGCACCCCAAGCAACATTTTACCAACTACCGACTACTTTTTCACTAATTCCGGCGTCAGAATTATTACAAATAGTAGTCGAATAATAACAAATTTTGTAGTTGTAATACGACGTCGAGCCAAATATTGCGTCGACCTTGCAAACCTACTGCTTAAGTCTAGGCGATTTACCAATGTTGATTTGCCGTTAGAAAGCGACTTAATAAGGTTTGATATGTTTTCAAGTCATTATCCAACGTTGATGAGGCGTTGACAACTGACTAAAATAGATATGGTTATATTTTGAATAACTTACCAACATTGGTTAGACGTTGAGAGCTGACTAAAATAGGTATGGTTAAATTTTGAGTAACCTACCAGCGTTGGGTAGGCGTTGGTGACTAAATGATTAGGTCAAGTTTGCTATGGAACACTCGCCAACGTTAGTTAGACGTTGGTTAGTGGCTTAATAGGTTTGGTCCTTTTTAGTTATTAACCATCGTTGGTTAGGCGTTAATGACTAACTTAAGTAGCTCCGATTAATTTTCAGGTAATACACCTATTTCGGTATAACGTTGGTAACCGACTTGATAGGTAGTTACATTCATACATGTTTGATTTGATAAAATATATTCCACCACACTACCATTCATGTTACAAATGTTTGCTTACAAAAAATCCTACAACTAGAGCGTCAACTTCAACGGAAAATCAAACTGGATTTATTGCGGAAAATGATCCTGATGAATGCATAGATTGAAGAGTTCCAAATTTTCGGTGGACATATGACATGTCAACATTTTTTGAAAAATTACTTAGTTTTTTTTAAATCTTGTAGTTCTAGCTTTATTTTTTTTTACTTAGCTCCCTATGTATGTTACCTTTAAATAAAAATTACTTTTTATTTTTTAATATTAATGGTTATTTTTTAAAATTAATTTTGAACACATTCAATTATCTCAGTTATTGTATTTAATGACTTACACTGATTAGCTTCTGAACCCTCTATATATGTTTCAAGATAAACTGGATATTAGAAACGGGAGACCAACACCTGATTTAAAACTTTTAAAAACGAAAGTTAAATCATGCTATAGGTACTTTAATATTGAAATGTACAGTGCTAATCAGTTGTTAACGGGTTGTGAAAATTTGTGTAAATTGTTTTGTTGGCCATGTGTACTTTTCACAAATGAAAAAGGTGTTTGGAATAAAAATGGCTTTTCAGATTTAAGCAACATTCACAAAGTGACAAAGAGGCATGGTAAGTGTGAAACTCATTTGCGAGCGGTTCTAAAAAAAAAAAACATTTGGAAAATCACGAATTGAGCATTCATTAGATCAGCAGTTGAAAGAAAGTGACCGTATCATAATGAACTTGTAAAAAAAATCGAGAAGTGTTAAAATGACTTATTGACATTGTTTGTTGTCTCGGCGAAAATGAACTTAGTTTTAGAGGTCATACTGAATCTCGGAGCGTTGCTAATAGGGGCAATTTCATCAATTTAGTTGATTTATTAGCAAAATACGATACAATTTTAAGTAACCATCTTGAACACTCCACGTATTTTCGCGATAAATTAGATCATATTCAAAATGATTTGATTCAGTCGATAAGCAATATTATTTTAGAAAAGATCAAGCAAGAAATAAAAAAGCTCCTTTTTGTTGCAATTATGTTAGATGAAACAACCGATATTATGAATATTAGTCAGTTGTCAATCGTAATACGATACATATAAATCCAAATGGGAAAGTCCCAGAGCGCTTTTAGGATTTTTAGACGTAACAACGCAGAGAACGGCTGCAGCTTTATATGCTATAGTTTGTCTGATAGTTGATGATCTAGAGTGTGGTGCTAAACTTATCGCCCAAAGTTATGATGGCGCCGCTGTAATTGCTGGTGAATTGGAGGGCCTGCAGGCCAAAGTAAAAGAGACTTTTCAGAATGCAATATTTGTACATTGTTTTATGATCGATTAAATTTAGTTCTTGCTCAATCTGCAGCGTGTCTTAAAGAGTGCAAAGTATTTTTTCAAGTATTAGTGGAATGGCTGCCTATTTTTCAAAATCATCTAAACGGACATGAGCTTTAGATTTGGAAGTACAGAAGAGACTACCCAGAGTTGCTCCAACATGATGGAATTACAATGGGAGGCTAGTACAAACTGTATCTGAATATCGACAGCCTCTAATTGATCTATTTGAAAATATTTTACAAAGCAAAGATGATTGGGACACTGAGACTTTGAATGGATCCAGAGGTTACTTAGATTCATTGAAAAGAGACTTTGATTTTAATTTTTTGTTAAATATTTTCTCCGAAATATTACCATTTACTGACAATTTATTTTGCAAACTAAATCAAATGACGTTGGATTTTGTGTAAAGGAAATTGAAGAATTCAAAAATTTGATTTGTAACAAAAGAAATTAATTTGAAAAGTTCTGGGAAAAAACTAGTAATGACAATTTAGAGCCACAAAAGAAAAAGAATACGAACTGAATTTATAGTGGATCGTTGAACTTCATATCGAAGACTTTTTATCGAAATTTTGGACAATATCACTGGGCAACTAAATAATAGATTTAAAAATTTTAGTGATATACAATTTTTAGAATTGTGTAATTTTAATGAATTTAAAAATAAACAGTTTCTACAAAAACGCACTTCAGTCATTGAGTGATAACTACGAAAATTTTTTTGATATAGTTGGGTTATGATTGGAACTTTATGCTATAGAAGATATTAGTCAGAAACATAACGCCAACTTTAACTGATTATCTTTATAAAAGAAAATAGTTTGGATTAGGCCTACTTTGAAGTGTTGAAATTGTGTAAGTTAGTGTTGACGATACCTGCAACTAGTGCTTTGGTTGAACGCAGTTTTTCGACTTTAAAAAGAATAAAAACTTTTTCAAGAAATTCAACCAGTGAAGAGCGGCTTTCAAAATTGTCCCTGTTGACAATAGAAAGGGACTTTGTGAGGGAGATGTCCCAAAATTCAAACTTTTACGACGAAGTTATTTCCGACTTCGCAAAAAGAGAGGGGATTAAACTACATTATAAATAGGTAGGTACGTGCATGTTAACTACTTAACTAGCCGGCTCGATTTATAGTTGGCTAGAGAGTGCACGATGGCAAGTGTGACTGAACAAACTCTCTATTTCGCTGCGGGTTCGATCCCCGCCACCGGCACTGGCAATGTCGGTGGGTATGGTTGTGTGTCTGCGTTTTTTTCATAAGTGTAACCCTCGCCCGTGCAGCTTCGGCTTTGGAATCGGGGGTTGTCTAATTTTTGTGGTGTTTTTATGTTTTATGTTTATTGAGGAGTGGCGGCCCTACAAGTGTACTTTTTTCTAGATATCATAACTTTGCGGCTTTCGACATTTTCTTTAAAATGATTATACCGAAGCCACGCCCCTTTTCTTAAAAATAATTTTGCCTCGCTTCGCTCGGGGCTTCGCACTACCCATCACCCTATATCACAAACTGCTTCCCCTGTATCAAAACTCACCGCACGCCCCTGGTACCACCCTGTATGAAAAGTAAATCCACGAAATTATTATCTCATGACATGACAAACGGTTAGACACAACTAAAGAAATTCTTGTGTAAATCAGAGTATACATGATTTTCTACTGAGAGTATAGTTGTTTTTATACTCTCAGATTTTCTAACACTGACATATGCAACCAGTTATACACAAATGGCGTGCTTGTCAGTTGCATAGGTTTCATGTATATAAGCCTACTTACGAATAAATATTTACTCGCAGACATAAGCAAACCCAGGATCCCAGTTCGGTCATTTATTGCAGACTATGACAATCTAAAAGTGAACAACCCACTTATATCCTAATCAAAGAATATTTACGTTTAAAAACTTTTAAACGTAAATATTCTTTGTCCTAATATCTAAAGTTGTAGCTGGTTCTTGGAAACATTAGGTCTGCATTAGGTGCGTTCTTTCTAACTGAGATCTCAGTTAATCTAAGTAGTTTTACGATTACGGAGGCTACATCAAATGAAATTATGCCTTTTTATTTATGTAGTGTAACTGTAAAACAACTTGGATTAACTGAGATCTCTGTTAGAATGATTGCACCTATTGACTCGTATCGTAATAATATACAGGGTGTCCCAGTTTTAAAGTGACATAGAGTAATGGGAGATAGAGCACACAGTTGATTTCAAAAACACGTACAAACTGTTACCGTTTTTGAGATGGTTTTTGACTAAAACTGTAGTCGACCATATTTCTTGAACGGCTTTAAATATTTGAATAAAATTTTGTACAAATATTATACTCGTCGAGTCCAATCAAAATCATAATTCTCTGGAAAATTTTCAGGACTGGACTCAATTTTTATAATGTTGCTCTTAGTGCCGATAACATCACCCTGTGTATCATTTTTTGGTAAATGGATCAGTGAATAAAATAATAACATAATATTTGATGGCACCGTTAAGGTTATTCTCCAATAAAAACTATAATGTCACTGTTTAATTAATTTTCCTTAAATACCCTAGACTAATTAGGTATCCTAATTTTTTTGGACAAGAAATACACATTTATTGAAAAACTAATGCACAAAGCAGGGTTAGACTTACTTTTTATTTAAATTTGTTATTCACATTATGTAAATTATTTTGAACTTCAATAATCAATGAGATTAAAAAGTAATAACAAGAAAAACTTGTTTGTTATTTTTTTTGATATGCAACATTTCTAAGCTTTTTGTGTTTAAAATTCCTATTCATAGTACACTATATTCCTTTCATGAAAAGAATATGTTGAAGAGTTGTATTTAAGAACAATTAAAATTAGTTATTAAACAACTATAGAAAATAAAATCAGATTATTAAAGACGAAGATTGGCAATTTTGTTTTGACAAAATAAAGTCAAAATGGTACTTATTAAGCAGGCAACTTACAACAGTTACATTAAAAAAAACAAATTGTTAACAATGCAAATAATTAAAATTAAAAAATATTTTCAAAATAACCACCCCCAGCAACAATACACTTTTGAGAATGCTTTAAAAGGTTTTTCACTGATATAAATCATTTGCGGGATATTTATAATTATATGCACTAATTTTTTTCTCTAGTAAAAGTTCCTTTATATCGAATTTTTCGTTGTATATTGTACTTTTGTCAATACCAAAAGTAAATGGTACCAGAAATGCACAAATTTAGACCAGATAATATTCTACCCATTTAAGAAAAAATTCTAGAAGTTGTTGTAAAAGAACAACTTGAGAAATATATTAAAAATATAAGATAGTGGTACAACAACAATCAGGATTTCGTAAAAGTTATTCGTGCGAGACATCTTTACAAAACATAACATCGAATTGGAAGGAAAGTATTGATACAGGATGTGAGGTGGGTGTAGCCTTTATTGATTTTAAACGGGCATTTGAAACAATAAATCGTGCAAGATTAGTAGAAAAATTAAAAAGGTATGATCTAAATGGAACGGGCATAAAGTGGTTCCAAAGTTATATTACGGAACGTTTTCAAAAGACTAAATGTGGATCTGAAGTATCTTGTGATAAAGAAACGAAGTATGGAGTACCACAAGGGTCAGTACTTGGTCCAGTGCCGTTTAGTATGTATATTAATAACATAAAAAGTGCAATAAAAAACTGCTTCATAAATTTGTTTGCTGATGATACTTTAATATTTGAGAGTGGGAAAGATATTAAAACAATTGAACACAATTTAAATGAGGACTTACAGAAGATGGACAAGTGGATGTGTCATTTAATAGTTTGAAATCAAATTCCAATAAATCCATCATGTGTATAGTAGACCACAACTTTAAGAGACACATAAAAAATCTCAAAGCTTTGCCGCGATGCTCCTTAGGCATGCTTTATTTTTTTACAGTATATTAAATAATAAATATAATATATTACTTAATACGTAAAACATCATTATTCTCAGGTGTGTTCTGGCATGATTAAAATAAGAAATTAACGGAAACACGCCTGTATCAATTATAATTTCAAATTATTTTGATATAATTACCCAATTCCCTCCTGATCGAACGGTTACTAAAAGGCCATAAAAGTGTCAAAGCCGGCGGAATTACATGCGACTTAGTACCGTACTTAAAATTTTTGTGCATTGAAACACAATGTTAGAAATTTAAAAGTATTGTATCTTTGATAAATAGTTATTTGATACCATGATAAATTTAAAAAAATTACTGTTTTGCTATGTCAAGATAGGAATAATATTTTATATATCGGTAGAGCATTGATGAATTTTGTTAGTCTAAATTAAAATTATATTCAATATTCTCTTGTTGCTCAGTTTGGCCGATAATAATTTAATATATCGAATTATTATTATTGCCTAACAAGGACCACGAGGAGGTACGAGCAATTACTTGCCAAAAAATGTGGGTTCAGAGTTAAGGTTATCGATATTATTAAAACAGGTAAAAGAAATAAAGCAAATCTTTAAATTCTTTAAATAAATAAAATATTATATTTCTATCAATAACCATAACTTGATCTAATTGACCCAGATTAAATAAATAAATTAAATTCTAGAAAACAAACAAATAATTATCAAATAAATAAATTCAGTTCTAGGAAAACAAATAAATAATTATCGAATAATATATGTATACATATATATATATATATATATATATATATATATATATATATATATATATATATATATATATATATATATATATATATATATATATATATATATATATATCGTCCGTAGCACTATTTTGCGTCATCTAATGAACCTCGCACATAACATTTTACGTCCATGACTATTTTGCGTCCGAATATCGGACGTAAAATAGTTTTCATTGATTTCTGCGTTATAAAAGCTCAGAGACACACCATTTTTATAGATCTGAGTTGCTGTCACAATTGTGAATCTGCAGCAATTTTTTGCTTTTTCTACTCATCACCAGAGGCCCGTAATGACAAATCTTGTGGACGCAATTTAGTGCCAATTATAAAATGTATAATTTTAGTTTAGTTCAAGAAAATACGTTAGAGGCGCAAACTAATATACTCTATGTATATTTTCATTTTATTTCACGCATTATTTTGATTCTCGTTCAAGAAATGATATGGCAACACTGTCTCCCCCTATTTCCTAACGTAAATAATTGAACGTCAAGTATTTACTATATTGCGCTTCGTCACGACGCGCAATATAGTTGCCACTTCGATTGAAATATATTAAAGAACTAATGCATCTGGACGCTGTAGTCGGACGCTGCGGCCGGACGAAATTAAAAGACGCTGTATACATTCTCTGCCTTTAGAAGATTTTGTTTACTTTTATTATTTGTATTATTATTTACTGTATTCAAATAAAAAAATATAGCATGTATTACAAGAAATCCGGTTACTTTTATTACATTATTATATTATTGTAGCTATACTACTGGTGTAAATACAGGGTGTTTCCTCTTTTTTGACTGTATATAGAATTCATTGAAGTAAACACATTCTTCAAATAACTTTATTACTGTCTTCATTATTAAAACTTGTGTCACGTCATCTTTATGTCAGTTTAATTTTAATCATTTGCACTAGTTTGTTTCCAACATATTAACTAGTTCAATATTTTCATAAACGTGAGCGATCATTGTAGCTTTTAATACAATTGCAAATTATTAATAAAATGATTACGTAAAAAACCAGTGCGAATGATTAAAAATAAACTGACATAAAGATGACGTGACACAAGTTTTAATAAATAAGTTTTAATAATGAAGACAGGACCGCATTAAAACAAAGAAATAATAAACTTTAGAAGGGTATATCTTTCTTATTTTAGGGTTATTTAAATAAAGTTATTTGAAAAATGTGTTCACTTTAATGAATTCCACATACAATCAAGAAAAGTATCAACTTAAGAAACACTCTGTATATTACATAGTGCCACAGGCCAAGTGTATTCCTAGAGATACACCATGCAGTGACTATATTTACCGGTGTATCGGTAACGCACACCATGCTATACTTTAACATTACAGTTTGATAGTATTGGCCTGTACAAATACATTGTCGTATGGAACTTTGGCCTGAGGGTAACACATGGGTCTGTTGCCATGGCCTGGTGCATCAAACTTTAAAAAAAAAAAAGAAGCAAAATGTTTAAAACAAATAAATGACAAAACACTTTTAAAAACAAAAAAACACATTCTAGAAATTCTTACTACCTAGATTTGTTTCAGGAACTACTAGAAACGTTTCAAACAGTTATCAAACTAATAAGAAAGGAATACAAAACTCTCAGAAATGTTTAATGCTTTTTATTGAAACAAATTTTACAAAAATGGGGGTTTCCTTCACACTGATCACAAACGGTGATAACTTGAGATGCCATCTTCTTCACCCCATCAACCATTTTCCTTTTTTGCCATTAAGTTGTAGCGGCTAGCACATCTAGCTCTTTTTTTCTGTTCATGTGATGTACGGCATTTGCGCTGTGTCTCCTTGCACTACTTTTGACAACATAGTCCTCTAATAGCGAGCAGATGACATTTTGCCTGAAAGATGTTATATTCATAGCGTTGTTGACAGAGTTGAGATTGTACAGGAAGTGTGCGTTCACAAGCGTCGTACTCCAAATAAGTTCTATCATCAGCTTGCGATACCACTTGTTGCATCTTCTGAGAGCGGTGCTATGTGAAGCTAACTGATCGCTAACGTCAACTGGAGACTTACCACTGTCATAATCAACTATACACTTCAGCTTGATTTTCTCAGTCTTTTTGTTTATTTCTAGTTACAACAGTTTCTGTTCCCAAATGGCATGTAGATAATATTTGAACATCCCTTTTGTCTCGCCACTTTAAAACCGTTACACCTTCTGGGGATTCTTTGGCGATAATTGCACCTTTTACTAATTTTGCATCCTTTACCTCTTGAGGAATATATTTTCTATTGAAGCGCAAGGTGCCAACGAGATGTGTTTTTTGTTTAATCAAGTCATAAGCTAGTGGCACGCTGGTGTAGAAATTATCCATATAGAGTGTTCTTCCTTCTCCCAATAAATCTTCGATAAGTTTCAAAGTGACGTTGTGAGAAGCTGTTTGCGTCAGGTCATTAGTTAGGTCTCTACCAACATAAATTGAGGCATTCCACGTGTGCCCTTTTTCGGTGCATAATTTATATCGTTTTATGCTGTACCCGTGTCCCTTTGTAGGAATGTACTCGCGACCTCTAAAGGGGACCATAGTTTCGTCGATACAAATTTTCTCCCCCAGGCGTATACGCGCTTTTTGGAATTTGCTATAAATTTCTGAAATATCCAGTTTATGGGTACGATTTCCAGGGATCGCTTCTCCATTATTGGCAAAATGCCAGAATCTCAACAGCAATTCAAAGCGATTTCGAGACATGACGTTTTTTGGCAAATCAAAAGAAAATAATTTACTTTTTGACCAATAATTAGGAAGTTCTGGAACTTTTACAATGCCCATCCATCCAAGTAATCCAATGAACTGTTTCATTTCATCTACGTCAGTTGGTGTCCAGTCATGTAACCGTGAGAGGGGTTATATCATTTGCATTTTCAAGTATTTGCGTTGCATATAAATTTGTTTCATGGACCACTATTTGTATAATTTCCTGGGTTAAAAAAAGTGAATAGTAGTCTATTGGTTCAGCAAGCGCTAGTATTCCCGAAATGGTTGGATCCATGCCATATTTACCAGTAAAAGGAAAATGTTGTTGTCTTCCTACAGGATCAGTCCAAACAATATTTTGAAAGTCTCTTGTTGTAGAAGCGGTTTGTATCGACGCGTCCTGCGTAGTTGTTGGTATGGGCCCAGTCTGAATTGCCATTGGTATCGGTGTAAGTGTTGGTATAGGCGTAGTCTGAATTGTAGCAACGACGAGTGCAGGTTTTGAATTTTTACTATTGGACCATGACCTATCACTCTCACAATCACTATCAGTTTCAGAGGGATCATAATTGGGATCGTCCCCTGAATCTATATCCTCATCACTCATGTCCATCATAACATCATTATCGTCTTCAAAAGCTGCAGCTAACTCAGCATCACTAAGATATTTCTTAGCCATTGTTTTTGCACTTTTACTTATTAGTGTCACTGTGTTTCACTAATCACAAACTGATAAGATTGACGTCAAAATGCTTACACCTGTAATGAAAAAAAGACAATTGAGATGGTGTAGCGCTAGGGATACACCCGGCCTGGGATAATAAATCATCAGTTCAGGCCACGTGTATCTTTAGTGATACACTTTCTGGAAAAACAAGAAAAAGTAAAAACTCATTTACTATTTTATAAAGTAGGCCACTGATAGCCGGGTAAAATCATTTGAGCATGGCAATAACCATCTTCTAAACTCGTGAAGTTAATTCTAGCAGTACCGCCCCCGGGGGCTGTACGATAATGTAGACTTAAAAAGTATAATTCTCTACTACTAAAAATTGTACCGTGTGAAGTTCAATGAAATTTTTTTACAGGAGAGCCAATAGAGGAATTATTGCCAAATATTGCTAAAGTAACTAGGCTTATTTTTTTGTAATGTTCTACCCATTTTCGATTCTAGAAAATTATGCTATGAAATAGCATTTTGTAGATTCTACCAAAAAAAATATTGTAGGTGTGCCAGAACCATATAATGACTAAACAAATGTAGAAAAGCATATCAATTTTTTTCGATATTTCTATCATCAAATGTCTTGCTCAATTTTTTACAAGTGTGCTCCAATTGTGTATCTAACACATATTTCTTTATTTAAATCAGCCAAGCGGTTCATAAGATATTTTTAGTTTATTTTTAATATTTCTATCATTTTTATTACACCTAAAGGGTTACATATTAAGGGCTATCTGGTAAAATTATCAATCAAGTTAAAAAATTAATATCATTCGCGGGGGGTGGGGCGATGTTTGGTCAATATTATTATGCTACACTACGTTTCCTGAAAAAATTCTATACTTATAACCTAGCAAATTTTTTTGAAATCAAATGCTTTTTGTGTTTATAGTTGGTGAACAATTACGAAATAGCGGCCTTTGCAAAAAAAGATTTTTAGCCATAACTTAATTCTTTCATCGTAGAGTAACAACTAATAACTCAATTTAGTGCTTATTTAATTTCATTTTTATTACCATTTTTGAAGCAGGTGTCATTGGTTTGCCGCTTTTTACTATTTTAACATTAACTTCATAATCAAAATGGCAGGGTGTTATTTTGCGTCGACTATTTCTGGGAAACTACCAATATCCTGCAGAAATAATATAGAGCTGTTCCCCTCCCCTCCATAAAATCTTATTTCGAACTATATGCCCACTTGGCAACACAGCCGGGTGAAAAATAGATAGTAAAATAAGAAATATATACACACATGGACGTAATATAGCGCTAAATATGTATGTAAAAATATACAACTGGATTCAATATAGATGGTCAAATAAAATGACGCATAATATCCTGAAAGTGTCAAAACCGTATAAAATTTTTTAAACGATACAGACAGACAAAGTACATTTTGGTTCGTGAAATTTTTAGTAGATTCAATATACGCAATCAGATTTACTCTAAATACGTTGTTTCTGGGAGACGCAAAATAACCGCTCTTTGAAAGGACGCAATTTAGGCGCGGGATGTAAATATATATATATATATATATATATATATATATACATATATATATATATATATATATATATATATATAATATATAAAAATAATATTATATTGTACTTGCGCGTATGTAAAATGCTGATAAAACGATAAATTCACAATGTATACTAAATCACATAATATTTTATTCAAAACACTAATCATTATACTCACTCAACACTTCACAACCGCTTTCTAAATCGGCATCTGAATCAAGATTATATTATTAAACGGTCTTGATTAGGGCTGATGCTTTTCCCTAACTTAATGTATTCATCTTCAATTTTAATGACATGCTGAATAAAATTTGGCCAATACCTTGGTATTTTTTCTCTCACTTTAGCTTTAATAAGGTCGATATCTTTAGCACCAAATTTGGAAAAGGTGTTATTTTTTCGAATGCTTCTTTTCAGCTGACTCCATATTAGTTCGATCGGGTTGAAAATACAAAAATATGGGGGAAACCGTAAAACCGTATGTTTTTGAGCTTCAGCCATTTTATCAATTACATATTGTTTTGAGCAATTTGGCTTCTTAATAATTTCCAAAAGATCTTTCTTTTTAAAATTTTTTTGAAATTCCAAATTATGTTTTCGAAAAAATTCTTGAATATCATTTTTCTTTGTTCCAGTATTTGATATTTTTTTCGATTTGTCGCGAATGATACGAACGCTGTTTTTTTCTATATTTGGTAGCAATGATGTCTAAAACCATTCTACAAAAATGTCCGCCGTCATATTTCGGTGATAGACAACGTTTGAATCTTCCAGTTTTTTTCCACTTAATTTGAGATCATTATGCACCCATCCCTTTTCTGTACACAATCTACAATTACTAAGCTGGTTCCTTTATTTGCAGGCATATCAACTGTACATTTCTTTGAACCATCTATCCAGCCTTTTTTCACTGTATTATGGGTATCATACCAAGTTTCGCCTAAATACTATATTGGTCGTTGTTCTTTTCGAAATTTTGTAATATTTTCCAAATATTCATTACGCCACTGTACAATTCTGGAACTTTCCATAATACTTGCCCTTTTATTAATAATTTTGAACCTAAATCCTATCTTTAATATCCATCGCCGAAGTGTTTCTTCACTAACTGACACTACACCCTTTGTTCTCAGTTCCATATGTATTGATTGTACCGTTGGTATCTCATTGTCTTTATACTTGCTATAAATTAAATCTCTTAACAACTTCATCATAGACGAATCTAATGCTCGTGATGTTCCTTTGTCCAATCTAACTTTTTGATTATGTACCCCATCCTCAATTAATCTATAGATAGTTTGTTCTGAAATTTCTGTTAAGTAGGTCATTTTTCCACGGCTTCTTTTTCACCTTCACTTTCTTTTATATTTCTATAAACAGTTAAAACCATTTTTTGAGTATGTTCGCATAAATATATTCTCTGGAAATTTTCTCTGTAATTTGTGAGCCATTACCATTCCCCATATTTTCGTGAAATTCTCTGCTAGTGCTAGGTTGAGGATCTTCCTAGGGTCTGAACATTATCACAATATTATTTTACCACAGTTACAGTTACTTATAAATGGAAAACACTCGAATAATTCACCACCCGCCGGAATATTTATAAAAACACAACTACTACGCTTAAACACAAAGGAAAATGTCACTTATCTGTTAAAGTATTATACATTCTAGGCTCTCACAATCCAAATAAAATGTAAACACTGAAGCACACACTGTATTTGTAAAGCACATAACCTGTATAAATTCTAAAAGACACGAATAGTTAGATGTATCGCGGAATAATGACCGTCTGTCCCTGCATGCTTTCTCGTTATTAGAGGCTTTTACAGCTGGTTCGGTAGTAACCGTTAAATAGTAAAATATTTTAGGAGGGAGTTGCGTAATTATATCAAAATAATTTGAAATTATAATTGATACAGGCGTGTTTCCGTTAATTTCTTATAACCACCGACGCTGCCGCCGTCATGGAGACGAGTAACTCAGGGTTTACTCAAGAACCCGGGGGGAGTAAATCCCGCTGAACTCTCTTTGTGAACACGAATAGGTAAGGATGGCATTAAATTTATTTTTCTTTTATTACTCAGATTGTCCACAAATGTTAACTTATGGAAATCTATTTAGGATCTTCTAGTCCTATAATAATCCAATGTAGTAATATCCTTTGGATATATTCATACTGACGACTTATGGATGATCATTTGGGGACGTCTTTTAGAGATATTGTATATATAAAAATAACAGGAAAGAATATGCGTGGCATCAAATTCCTGTTAAATCTCATATAATAATTTTCGAATGGTCCTTCAATACCAAATATATGTATATCTTAAACGTATACAATAGTGCAATAAAGCCCCCCAAGTGGTTAAAAGTTTTTACTCATATGATGGTATGTCGTAATGTAGGTGGCCCAGATGACGGAAAACCTTCAATCGGCTACCAATCAGAAATAGCTCATGATGTTTTGTGTGCGCAAGCACTAAAAAACTAGCCTACAGTTAAAAATAAACATAAAAAATGATAAAAACAAGCATTTTCTTATCGAAGAAATGCTTAACGTTTTTCCCGTTTTTTGAAGGTTTTTGGTAGGCTAGTTTTTTTACTGAGACTTAAATGTAGTTTACTCATTAAATAAAGCATTACAAGCGTCATATATGTATATGAAAAAAAAAATCATCAAATTCACTGAACACTGGCGGTTCTTCTATAGGGTCATTTGGTCAATGACCTCCCACATACAAATAAAAAAATATGGCTATTCATTTTCTGAAGTTTAAAAATATATAATATATATATTTTTAATATTCTTAAAAAATATATTAAAGTTTCTAGTTCATTCTATGCACAATACTATACAAATATCGAGCCTCTACATTCACATTCATTACATTATTCATTTATAGAATTTAAAAATCTTGGGTCAATCCACAACTTGTCCTCAAAGCTAGTTACGGACCGAATTTACAACGAATTAAAGTGAAATAGACTTATGCGCGAATCGTCAGAAAGCAAAAGAAACAGAAAACACTGGCGGGGACAATGTCCCTGACACATTTTACGGAAACGGTAACGCACGATCGCACGAAGTTCAGTAGAGCAGTCTTAATGCTGACTAGGTACGCGTTGGTCGGTAAATTCTATCGCGTTGTTTTTAATGTTTTTATTTGTGAACATTTTATTAGTAAATCTCTACTTGTGAAATTAAGTAAAACAGTGTTTTTGGTGTTTACTACTAAATATGAGTGTTGTACAAAATATATTAAAACTGAAAGATGGACATAAGTTGGGTTATGAAGACCGAGTGAAATTCAAAGGTGGTGGCCGTTCAAAACCTAATATGAAGATAAAGTAAACATCTCTTGATAAGAAAAAAGAAGTTAATAGGCATTTTCGAAATTCAATGTACGATTTATCCGAGTGAATTTGCGGATGCGAAGTAAAAAATGCATTTTTTTGTTTCCCATGCCCGTTATTTGGTGATGATCCTGATCCTACATGGTCCAAAATAGGTGTAACTGACTTGAAACATTTAAAAATTAAAATACAGAAACATTCGCTCGCATCAAGTCATATGGATAATAACTGTTGTAGTCTAGCAACACTTGGTACAGTTGATATTAGAATGCAGTTAGACAGTGCATACAGAAAAAGTTTAAAAGCTTACAACGAAAACGTTTCTAAAAATAGATATATTTTAAATAAAATGATAGTTCCAATAAAGTACAAGTAGTTTTTGTGTTTAGATAAGTTTTAGACGGTGTTGTATGTGAGAGATTTAGAAAATTCATTCAGCCTCAAGGAACGACATCGCAGCATTTGACAGATGTAATTTTAAAAGAGTTAGAATGTCTGAAAATTAATGAAAGTCCTGAAAAATTGATAGCACAAAGTTACGATGGAGCATCAGTAATGAGTGGTGCTTTTGGAGGTGTACAAGCCAAAATTAAAAAAAATTATCCTTCAGCAAATTTTATTCATTGTTACGCTCATCAACTAAATTTAATTTTACAAAAAGCATCATGTCAGGATAAAAGCACAAAATTTTTTTTTGCTAATTTACACAGCGTTTCTTCATTCTTTGAAAAATCGCCAAAAAGAACAGCCGTGTTAGATAATGTTGTTAAGGTGAGATTACCTAAAGCGGCTCCAACACGATGGAATTTTAATACAAAGTGCATAGAGACTGTTTATTCCTATCGAACAGAATTATAAGATTGTTTAGAAAAAATCATTAATAATGAATCACTCAACACTCTAAACCAAGCTATTGGTTTAAAAAACTACTTACAAAATGAACATTTTCTTTACTGGTTAAATTTTTTTCATTTAGTTATGCCTCATTGTGATATATTGTTCAATCAATTACAAAAATGTAATAATGTCATAACAGTAAATAAGTGTATTGGCGTTTTTAATAGTAAAATTGAGGACATCAGAAATAAAATTTTGAATAACTATTTGGAGGAGACATCCATGCAGTCTGCCCAGAGATGTAAAACGGAAGAATCAAAAAGGAGAATTTCATTAGAAGTTTGTGATTTAATTACATCTGAGATCAAAAACAGGTTTGGCTTCAGTAATCATTTAGCAGTGTCTCAGTTATTTCACGCATATCGATTTAAAGATTATAAAAAAAGCTTTCCTCAAGATATGTTTAAATTAGTTAAAACGGAGTATCCAGTCATAAATCATTTGAAACTTAAAACTGAATTAGAAGTATTATATAGACGAGAAGATTTTTCCAATAGTGAAGGTGCAGTTGCTTTGTTACAGCTTTTTATTAACAATAATTTGTGCAATACTTTTTCTGAAAGTGTCAAACTGTTAAAAATCTTGTGTACTCTCCCTATGACTACCGTCGAAAGTGAACGTTGTTTTTCCACCTTAAAAATAATAAAGACATTTTTAAGAAATACCATGAAAGGTTATCTTCTTTAGCTATGCTTACCATAGAAAGGGCATTAATTAAGAAGATAAAAGACTTTAATGAAAAAGTAATTGACCACTTTGCATCTTAAAAAGACCGGAGGATTGACTTGGAATTTAAACCACTTTAAAATGTAGGTAATACAGTAAACTTTTCTAATTGACCTCCCTATTTCTTGACCCACGAACCGCCACTGCTGAAAAATAAGGATTATTGAAATTAAATTATGACCTTGAAAGCCTACACCAAAGACCAAAGGATATCCTAGAACAGATCTTCCAAAAGTCCCATGGATATCCTAAGGGTATACAAAGATATATGGTAGGTCATGCCAAGGCTATGGAAATTAGTACCACTTCTGGATACTACGTCCGTCGCTTATTTTCAATATCTTCTGGCTATCTACTATATCCAAGTTTGATATCCCTAGGAATTGTGCTGTCTGGGACAGGTGGTCTCAGTACCATCCTTCGCGGGGGTGATAGAACTAAAAAAAAATCTGAAAATCGGTTGACCCTGCAGGCCATCCCGGAAACTTCCCGCTATTTTCGAGCTTAAAGCGCTCAAAAATATACGTATTAGTTAATTTTTGAGCTCTCCGAACTCAAAATATTATACACATATATTTTTGAGCTCTACAATTAGGTGAATTTTTTTGTAATTTTTGAATTGTGATATCTTTTGAACAAATTAACCAATCAAGATGCAGTTTGCAGCATTCGACGCAGATTTTCAAGTACAAAAAGTTATGTTAGTACCAAAAATCGATCCGACAAAAATTTTGAATGTTATTTCAAAAAAAACACTTTTTTTGCGAATTTTTCGTAATCGATATCTCTTGAACCAATGAACCGATTTTGATGCGGTTTACGGCATTCAACGGAGTCTTTTAAGTACAAAAAGTTATTTTAGTACCAAAAATCGATCCGACAGGAATTTTGCATGTTATTTAAAAAAAAAACACTTTTTTTGCGAATTTTTCGTAATCGATATCTCTCGAATGAATCAACCGATTTTGATGCGGTTTACGACTATCGACGTTGTTTTATAAGGAGAAGAGCTGATTAGATTTTGGAATTGATCGGTTCAGTAGTCTAAAAAATATTCCAAAAAAACAAATTTTTGAAAATTTTATTTTTGAGATTTCTCAAAATCTACCGGGCCGAATCGGTTCTAATTCTCAGAAAATCTAAGTTGAGTCAACCCCTTTAGAATGTCGCAAACTGCGTTTCGATCGGCCAAACCGTTCAAAAGTTATGAGAGGTTTACATATACCATACACACATACACACATACATACAGCCATACAGACACCATCGTGGGAATAGTCAGAATAGCTTCTTAGGACCTCAAAACGTCGAGATCTGTCAATAACTCGATTTTCGAAAATCGGGGTGAAACCAATAACTTCCCGATTTCTAAAAATTTTCAATTTTCTTAACGGGAAGTTAAAAATAAGTTGAGTTTTATACAAAAACATTTGCCCTAAATCAGTTCCTAAGTGAGCTACAAACCCTTAAGTACAACCAGAGACGCATATTACACTTCCATTATTGCAACCTATCCTGTATTGCAAAATTAAAAAAAAAAGACAACAAAAACGATGCTCTTACCGAAATTTAGTGAGAGCACCTTTTTTTATGCAATTTTTAACTGGTGACTTTTCCCGTTTCAAATGTTTGAAAAATAAGGTAAAAAAAATTATAGTAAAAGTTCACCCTCACCCCCCGTAACTACCCCAACAAATCATAATATTTAGATAAAAATTTGACAAAATATATAACATGAAATTAATAAATGGTCCAAATTTAATTTTTGCGACTTAAGACGTTTCGATTTTATTGGCAAATGACAATGTTGTACTTACCCCTTTTTTTGGGGGTTGTAGCTCCCCTTATGAACTGATTTAAGGCAAATTGTCTATACGCAAAACTCAATTTCTTTTTACCAGTTCTATCACCCTCTTGAGAAAAAGTACTTAAATATGGAACACTCTGTACGTTATATGGTGTTTATTTATAAATTGCAAATAGCGCAACTATTAATAACCATTTTCTTCTGCAATCTCCAGACAGCTGCTGCACTAGAACTTGACATGGATTTTTTTATACTTGATTACACAAATTTGTACATTCAGTTTTGATCGTGAAAAGCATAGTTCATATCAAATTTGTGTCTTAATAGTAATACACAAGTTTTTCAAGGTTTAATGAGAAATTCATGCTGTGATTAAGATTGCAAGGGATCAAGGAAACTCTCTAATCAATGGCCTTTCTCAGTGCTTAATCAATCTTCATCAAGTTTAGTTTAGCGACTGTCTGTGGCATAGATAAAAAAACCGACACATAATTATAATATTATAGGAGTGTCTGGACCAGTTTACTGTTGTCCGACAATCTGACATCATAGCGTTTCCCCCTCTCCAACGTTGCAATGTGTGTGTAGAGTGAAAATGTTTACAAAATATATTCCTATTTTAAAAAATATGAAGTGACTTTTGATCTGTTAAATATTTAATGAAAGTATGAATATTCATTTTGTCGTCACAGCGTTACGTGCGATATTTTTTTAATGTGATTGTAGTGCGGGTTATACGTTAAAATGAACGGGCAAATAGTGAGAAAGTTAGGTTAAGTGGTGATTTAAATGTAATTTGGACAAAATTGGACACATACTGGGTAAGTAAATGGCTTCACTTATTATTCTGATGAATCTTAGGGCACCTTTTATTCATAAAAAGTGCTGGCTCATCGATGTAATTGTATACCAGCGCCTACTATAGTACAGGTTACTTAAATCATTCTAATTAGCATGTAAGAGGGTACTTAATTTGCAAGTATAAGAAAGACTCCAAAAATTGGTTAATTTAACAGGAAATCCTTACATTTTCTTAAAACTTTACACCCTATTGTCCTATTTTTGCGTACAATGAATACGAATAACTTTGTTTCGCGGTAATCGCGAATTGAAACTTGTTTTGATCAATTGCATTTCCCGTCATTTTTAATTTTTCCTTATTTTTTTTGTAAGAAACAGATTAGATGTAGTAGTGTGTATCACTCGGTGTACCATTTATTTCCCAGATTTTTTTTTATGGAATTTTAACATAAAACAAGGCAGGACCGTCCCTAGCTATTGGGCTGCTGGGGTACGAAATGTAATTTACCGCCTGTCCTTTACCAACTCAAAAACATATTTTTTCGTCCAATTTGAAATGAAAAATAATGGAGGCAATAGGCAATAAAAAACCCAGCATTTTATTTTGTATATGTGTAATTAAACTTAATGTACAAGTTCAGAAACCAGAACCGAAACATTTAGTGCCAAATACTACAAATATACTTGGTTACGCGACTTTAACGTAATCATGTAAATAAACTTCAATTAAATTTTATATAATTTTAAGGAATTCATAAAATCTAGGACGAAAAAAGTTCGGGGAATCAGCTGACACGAGCGCGAGAACCAGCAAATTTGGGAATTAGTAGTACGACTGCCGCTAGGTCTGGTAGCAAACTGATATGTAAAGCTGCAAATCGTTTCTGTGTATCATGGTCGTAGAGTACAGATGTACTTACTGTCGCCGGCATTCACCTTGACCGCGAAACTCTTTCTCCAGTCCAGTCTATTATTAGCTTTCGAGTTGTGTACACGTTAAGTCACTTGGGCGTATTGCATATTGTTTTTGTGTTTTTATTTTATTTGTTGTACTGTATTGTTGATTTTAATTTAATAATAAAGCATGGCAGACGTACGCATGGGTAGAAAACGGCCATTTGCTGACAAAGTGAATATATTCATAGGTGAATTCCCGGATTTATTCTATGATGGTGCTAAAATAATTTGTAAAGTGTGCGAGAAAGATTTGCTGTGCTGGGATAAGCGTGATTGTGGACTTCACGTAAATAATGTACACCTTAAAAATAAAAAAAATGGCGTGCCTTCGACAACACAGTTTATGTTTGATATACCATTAATGCTGATTGCCTGTGATGTTCCGCTGCACATACTCGATAAACAACCATTTCGAGAGTTCTGGAATAAATACAATGCCCAGGTGAAATTACCAAGCCGCACAACGTTATGTAACTATCTACCAACTCTACACGTAGACATGGTAAATAATATGAAATGTGAATTAAAAAATACACGGCTGTGGTTATATGTTGATGAGGCAACAGATTGTAAAAAAAAATCTATTTTAAATGTTATCGTACGAGTACTGGATCCTCTTAAACTGATAGTTCCACTGTTACTAGCTAGCAAAAGACTAAGTCAGTGTACTAGCGAAACAATTACCAGGGTGGTGCTGGAGATGTTAGAAAAATTTGAACTGTCAAAAAGTCAAGTGTTGATCTTTGATGTTCTTTGCAAGAACAAGGTTGTATGTTTATACATGTTACGTGCAAAGTGCATACTTTACATCTTGTGACAGAAACTATTCGAAAAGGTTTTCCAGAGGTGGAAGCATTAATAGCAAGTACAAAAAAGGTGTTTCTTAAATCTCCTAATCGTCTCCGTGCATTTCATAGCAAGTGTCCCGGCATTCCTGAACCACCACAGCCGATTCTTACACGTTGGGGAACATGGTTGCAGGCAGCTTTTTATTATGCTGAATATTTTCAACAAATAAAAGCTGTGATACTACAATTCAATCCAGATGAGGCTGCAGCTATTAAGGAAAGACAGAGAAAATTCGAAGATATTTCCGTTGAAACAGCTTTAAAAAATATTGCGAAGAACTATAAACCATTACATGAAAGCATAGAAAAATTAGAAAGCAGTGCGTTGTCGTTAGCGGAGTCACTGCAAATAGTGGACGAAGTAAATCTACTGCTACACGCTATAGGTGACGCAACAAATGAGCGCGTTAAAGAAAAGTTCGCAAGTGTGTTAAATAAAGACACCGGTTTTACCAAATTAAGACAAATATGTGATGGTGCAGCCCCAGATCCATTAAGTGCGTTCAAAGACTATTTTACGTATGCGTGTATTACATCAGTAGATGTCGAACGGTAGTTTTCAAAATATAAGAATATATTTTCACCAAAGCGAATATCACTCATGGAGACAACCATAGAAACATACCTGATGCTGCAAAATGGCTACACATCTCCTCCAGTTTGTGATAAGCAAGCTAGTTCATCAAGCTAGTTAAGAGGGTGAGTTTTACATACATTGTTATAAATTGTAACAGTTTATTGTTTCTCGTATTAGTTAATTTCGCGTACGCCACTGTCCCACGGAACATTTTTGACAGCCCTACTGATATGCATATGATTTTCGTTTTCGAGTGAATTATAATCAATAATTTCAGAGTTTTTATTAAGACGTTGCGAATTTGGGAATAGTGTAAAGTGTCGAAATATTTCCTTTTTCCCCCTATCCTTAATCCTGTCGCCGATTTGGAGATACCACCATCATCCCTGCTAGTCTGTAAGTTTCGACCTTTATTTTATACCTTTATTTGTGGGAAATTCAATGGAGAAACAGTCCATGATATACAATCTATAGACGCACCCGCTGGCGCTGAAAAGCATTAGGCTTATTCATTTGTCCACTTCGACCGGTTTATCACCGGTAGTTCTTATGTGTAGTTATTTTGTTAATTGTAATATCATTTCTTTTATAAACACGTTAAAGCTTTAAGTGGTTTAAATTCGAATTGTATTTACGCTTAAATTGTACATTGCCTTTGAAAAGTAGTTTGCACATTTTATACACAATTTACTCTTTTATAGTTAAATTAATAACTGCGAGTTTTCACTTTTGTAGCGGTTTAAAATTTTGTAAAATTTTAATATTTACTTTAGTGTAAAATAAGTCTTTGGGCAAAAAATAGACCGTTCAAAGAAGTGGGCCACACGATGCCGCCCTTTCTATAGATGAAATAAACCACACTTTTTGACATACAAGTGATTTTTTCTACACTTCCGGTTTCGCCGGAAGTGACACTAACTTTCAATTTTTAAAAGGAACACCCTGTATATTATTGCATTTTTGAATTCTGCATAATTTTCTGAATCCAACGACACCAAATAAGTGACATTTCAAACGCCAATATTTTTTATAATATAATTTTTAGTTTTCCATTTAAGTGTCACATGACGGTTCCGATTTATTCTAAATGACACGTGTAATACTAGAAAAATTGAAATCCCGTCAAAAATACTAAATTATGTCATTTATGAGCTAATAAATTGCATCAAAATGGTTTTGGGGAAAAACTCAATTTTTTCAAATGGAACCATATTGGTACCAAGGTACCATTTATTAGTACTATTAATAAGGAATTTATTCATATGTCGTATTAAAATGTGCGATAAATACAAACAAAATTACAGTTAAAAGAAAATAAGAAAATACAATTTTGTTCTAATTACCTTGTTATACATAAGGTGGCTTTGGAATACAAAAACTGAACACAAAACATTACAACAGTTGTTCAAAATACTGTCCATTAACATCAATACACGTCTGAACTCGCATAACTGTTTCTCGAAGAACGTTCGCCAATTGTTGGGCCGTTATGCTATTAATTGCGCTTCTTACTCGTAGCTCTAGGTCTTCACGGGTTGTAACGGCGGTTGCGCAGATAATATTTTTTAAATGACCCCAAACAAAGAAATCAAGGGGTATTAAATCAGGTGACCTTGGAGGCCACCTCACAGAACCATTCGTCGAA
Source organism: Rhamnusium bicolor (assembly GCA_029963845.1). Taxonomy (NCBI): domain Eukaryota; kingdom Metazoa; phylum Arthropoda; class Insecta; order Coleoptera; family Cerambycidae; genus Rhamnusium; species Rhamnusium bicolor. The sequence goes on along the minus strand of JANEYF010004600.1, from coordinate 44,521 downwards.
ATTACGTTTTCTCCGAATCTCTGTTGAAGATAATCAATTACTCTCCTTGAATTATGGGGGAGGAGCGCCATCTTGTTGGAAATACATTCCCTGTCGTAAATGGAAAGGTAATTCAGCTAAACTGTCCTCAATTTCATTTTGCAGAAATCCCAAGTATCTGGCACCAGTCAGGGGTCCTTCAAATATTATTGGACCAATAATTCTACTACCGATTATTCCAAGCCAAACATTGAAACCGAACCGCACTTGAAAGTTACCCTCCCGTAATAAATTTTGATTTTCTTGTGACCAATATTTTGTATTTTGTCGGTTAAATAATCCCAAATTTGTAAACCTTGACTGGTCCGAAAATAAAATCATTCCCAAAAAATCATTGTTTGGCTGCACGTTATTCTGCAAAATCCAATTGCATCCTACGTTCGTAATCATTTTCGTACAAGTGCTGGTGAAATTGGTATTTAAAAAATTTATAGTGGTATTTGTGCGAAATTCGGCTTACTGTTTGGTGACTGATTTCCAATTCAAACCCAATTTGCCGTAAAGAAACAGTCTTATCAACTTCTACTCGAGTCATAACATTAATTTCCGTTCCTTCGTCAAGAATGAAATTTTCTTCGGGATCATTGTTGGGCTCACTTCGGAATTGATTTTCAAGACGATTAAAATAATTTTTCGCTGGACATTGTCTATCAGGATATCGGTCGGCATAAAGGTGTCTAGCCGCATCGGCATTTTTTTACATTCCCCCATAAATAATTAACATGTCCACTTTTTCATCTCTTGTATATATTTGCGGCATTTTGAACACAATTAACAAGAATTTTAAACAATTTTTAAAGACACAATAAAAACACCGGTAAACTAACCAACAAATGTTTGACAAGCTAAATATTTCATTGTTTTCAAAGCCACCTTACTTATTTCTAACATTTAATTAGAACAAAATTATATTTTCTTATTTTCTTTTAGCTGTAATTTAGTTTGTATTTATCGTACATTTTAATAAGATATATGAATAAATTCCTTATTAATAGTACTAATAAATGGTACCACGGTATGATTCGATTTGAAGAAATTGAGTTTGGCCCCAAAAACCATTTTGATGAACTTTATTTGCTGATAAATCACGTTATTTAGTATTTTTGACAGGATTTCGATTTTTCTAGCATTGCACGGATCATTTAGAATAAATCTGCACTATCATGGCACACAAATAGAAAACTAAAAATTATATTATAAAAAATATTGACATTTGTAATGTCACTTGATGTCGTTGGATTCAAAAAATTATGCAGAATTCAAAAATGCAGTAATATACAGGTGTTCTATTTAAAAATCGAAAGTTATTGTCACTTCCGGCGAAACCGGAAGTGAAAAAAAATCACTTGTATGTCAAAATGTGCCGGTTATTATGTTTATAAGATATCCCAAATTTCAATAAATTATCTTCAAAATTAAAGGAGAAAGGGGAGTGTACCCCGGTATTAACCCAGATATTACTGAATAAATTTTTTGAATTTTTTTAAATTTATTTTTTGTCTCAAATAATTAGTTGCAATACGTATTGATATAATTTAAACAAATTTTCCATTTTGCATGCTCAGATTTTGAAAAAATCCAAAAAAAATCAGCGTCCGTTTAAAAGGCCACTAGTAATTTCGGGTACCAAAGACATAATTAATTCCTAATAATCACAATATATTTTATTGACAAAAAAAATAATTTATTTTAAGTAAAATAACATTATTGAGTATGGTAATCCTTAAAACAGTTTTTAGGGTGTAGTCCGACATCACACTTTTCGCACCGAAACTGCGATTTTTTGTGACAAAATGCGCACTTAGTTTGTTTTTCTTGGTGTATTATGAGGTGATCCAATCTATCAAACCGGGAATATGCATGTGAATGTTTCGATGACCTAGGACGCCCTCTTTTAGGTAATCTTTTATATGTTTCTAGAATATTCATTGCAATCGCCCTCCTGAATACTAGTTGATCCATACTTCCCCCTTGTAGTATGTGAATTTGCCAAGCATTTTGCACTGCCATGTCGATACAATGGCTAATAAGGGGAAAATACCACTTTTTGCCCCGAATTGATATCCTGTATAGAGCGATGTTCTGATCTGATCGATCAACGCCTCCCATATTTGAATTGTAGCTCCTAATTATGTCGGGTTGATCAATAAGGACATTTTTCTTTTCTTTTTTGGGAAAAACGTTTCACTTGCCTAATTGGCTCAGAAAAACAGGCATTACTAGCTACTGAAACTACACTATTGTCATTCCACTTGCATACGAATAATTTGCTCGTTTTGGAATTTCCCCATGAATATTCAAATTTACCTCTATTTTCCTTCTTTAAAACCTTCGAGGAACGTATTGGGCATTGCCCGAGCCTGTTTTCTCGAACAGTTCCAGTTCCTTTTACATTTCTCTGAGAGAGAACATCCAGTAGAGGAAGAGTAGTAAAAAAAGTTGTCGAAGAAAAAATGGAAATTCATATCTTTTTTCGACTCTTTCAAAGCATCATGAAAATGTAATACGACACTGGGACCCAACCCCAAATGTTTATAACAGTCAGGATTTTGTTGCGAAAATGTACCTTGGTATGGGTCAATCCACGTGATATATCCTAGTCTAGTGCACCCAACCCATAATTTGTAGCCCCAGCGTATTGGTTTTCCACGTATGAACTGTTTCGTGGGATGGCGTCCAAAATAAGGCACCATAGCCTCGTCAATGCAGTAATTTTCCTCCGTGGGGAAAATTGCAGAAATCTTTCGTTTAGGATGTTGAATAAGGGTCTAACCTTGGCAAATTTATCACTAGCATCTAGTGAATTATTATCGCAGCAATGGATATTTTTCATAATATACGTAAAGCGGTCACGAGACATTGCCGACCGAATAAGAGAATTATTGCTGTCTTCAGCTGTTTCCCAGTACATGAATCTCCTTGGAACCCTAACATAACCACTGATGATTAAGATACCAATGAAACATTTAATTTCTTCCACTGTAATGTCAGCGGAACGATTATTATATCTGCAGTAATTATTAGTCTGATTGAGTAGAGTTCTAGAACACTCTGGTCGAAGAAACATTCAAATATTTCCAGAGGACTAATATTATTTTGAGGTTCCATTATCGGTAAAAATAGCGGGAAATTTTTTAGAGTTGCCTCTTCATTCCATTCAAAATCTCTTGAGGCCGTGATACTTTCAGTTTTTACTGTTGCCACATATTTTGATTTACCGCACAATACTGATAACGGAATATTTATCTCCGGATCGCTATCTAAATCACTGTCGTCAGCACCACTGCCATCAGTTTTATTCGAGGCGAAGATTTCTACAGGTGCTCGCAATTGGCTTCCCGGAAGGTTACTCAAATTCACCAAATCCTCGTCACCAGAATCCTCATCAGTAACATCCTCAGTTGCGTTTTCGGGAGGGAAAATAACTATGTCCAATGGAGTATGATTTTCTTCATCATTGTCTGCATTCTCAATTTCCTCCAACAACTCATTCAAGTTTAGAGGTTTCTTCCAATAACTGAAAAATTAGAGAAATTATTGTTATAATTTTTATTATTATTTAACTTTTGGATTGAAATCGTGTTATATTATCGTTATTACTCTGAAATTGATAAAACAGTACCTAGTATTATAAATGAGAATATTAATTTTGAAAAAACGATTTGGTAGTCCAAATTACTATCGTCCGTCTTAGCGGACGCCAACATATATCGTGTTGTGTCTAAGCAGTACAATTTTTTTTCTATAATCACTTTCAACGATGTCTTAGAAGGACTAATTAGAAAGACGATTAACATATTTTACAATTAAAATTCATTATTATAGATTACATTTACTTACCTCCAATTATCCATGTTGAACGCTCAATGACACGTGCTAAATGAATCACTGTTATTTTCAAACTAACTTCACGAATTCTAACCTGAACTGTTTTCACAGGTACCTAGACACCCAACAAACTCATAATAGACGTAAAACCAGTAGTTCCATCTAGTGTGGTAGCGGAATAAATTAGACCAGATTCCTAATATCGGTCCGCTAAATCGGACGCTAGTAATATCTGGGTTAATTATGTAAATTTAGAAATAAATCCCGAATATGTACTAAATTATAAACCATTAGTTATGATAGATACGCTGTACTGCCGTATAAAAGAGGCAGCAGAAACTTTAGAAAACCAATCAAATAGACCAATAGCTGATCAACCAGCTGTTGCTAGATTACAAAAAATTTAAATACCAGATTTTTCTGGGGATCCAAAACGATGACCAATATTTTTTGAAACTTTTAAAAGTCTCGTTCATAATAATACAAATTTAAATGATAGTAGCAAAATGCATTATTTATTAGGAAGTTTAAAGGGTAATGTTTTAGACGTTTGTATTTTGCCAATGGCCGATTATACTATTGTTTGGACAACGTTGGTAAATAAATACCAAGATAAGTGTTTATTAGCTGACACATATTTTAGTCAAATGTTGGAATTTAAACCAGCCCAACAAGAGTCCGCATCTTGTCTTAATATTTTTTAGAAAAATTTGACACCTCAGCTAATGCCCTTAAACAGTTAGATATCCCAGATTTAGCAGATTGTTTATAGCTTATTTAATACTTTCAAAGTTGGACAGTCAGACATATAAACATTTCTCAATGCGCTGAATTTTTGAAACTCACCTCTCATGAAAGATATAGTTATAAAAAATGACTGAGTAAAACGAGAAAATTTTTTTGCTTTTATAAGTCCTGGTTCAAATAACTGGGTTTGAAGAATAATTTCGTTGGTTGGGTTGCGATTTGTGGTGTCTTGAACATATCTTGGAGATAATGGAACTTGGTAGGTTCCTAAAGTTTTCAACCTTAGGTAATCATAATTTAGTCTAGGAAATCCTTCCAAGTCATATTCGTGAATGTTAATCCAGGGGCCATGACCTCTTGCACGAAGCATTTGCTGTTGGTGAACTCTTGTTTGAAGCAAATTAATGTTATCTCCATTTCTAATTTCTAACATACGTTGTGCAAGCTCCTCACTTGCATCTTGCATATGAATAGGCTCGTGAAATCTGTTTAATATAGCGCACGCAATTTTCACAAAATCGGTGTACACAGTGTTGAATTGGTATCATATCCCTAAAAAGTTTAAAAACTGATCATAAATGTCCATTTCTTGATTCCACCATCCAACGTGTTTTTTGTAATAATTCTCGACCGATTCGCTTCCTCTGTGGTAAACTGCCTTTGATTACGTAATAGGTGAGGTGGAATTTCGTAGTTTAAATTCAGTTCCTCAAGAAACCGAACAGCATCCCTATAGCCACGATCTACAACAAATATATCACCTTCTTGAACCCATTCTCTTAATCTGTGTTGATCTTGGGTCATGTCATGTGAAAGAATTGCTGCGTCATTATTGCGAATATCCGAGAAGTATGGACCATGTACATCTAAAATATATCCATCCGGAGCGACTACTAGGCCTGCTTTTAACAAATTATTCTTTTGATGGTAAGAGTAAGACTGTCGTTGAATTCGAAAATGGGAACTTTTAAATATGTACAGTCAGAGTATAAAATAGGGAACTTGCACATTTTTTTTACTTCATAAAAATGTTCTACAATACTAAAAAATAAGATATGCAAGATATGACGCGTTAATTCCCAATAATAAAGTTATAAATTATTAAAGTTTCGCGCGCGAGCGAACCTTTCAAACAGGTTCAAAAGCGCGGGAGTAGTCGTGACATCACACCATACCACGACGGAGATCCCAGCACTCGACTGCTTGATTTCAGCCGTAAAAATACCAGCATCGCCATAAATTTTAAGTGTATAGGTACTTAAAATGGAAACAAAACTCCTTATTTTAAATATTGCATTCTACCGTTGTGTAAGAATACTACAGTAAAAGTGCCAGATAAAATATTTATAATGTTGCCAGAAGATAAGATTCGTCGATCAAAATGGCTAAAAGCGTGTAGAAGAAATGAAAAAGACATTTCACAGAGCAGTAGGTCTCTACATGTGTGTGAAGATCATTTTAATGTAAGTACATTATTAAATACTATATGTCTATCTACTAGTTTTTCGCAGGCGGTCAATAAAATATTCCGAATTCCGAATTATTGAATTTTAATAAGGGTAGGATTAAAGAAAGAATGTGTATACAATGTTAGAAAATAAGATTAGTAGACAGAATGTAATTTAATGATACTAAGTAAAGGTAATTTCCTGGTGCGAAAGTAAACAGCTATTTATTATTATACTCTTCGCAAATACGATTACGAAGAGTATATTGCATTTGATCGGGACATTTCTAAAATCGTTAATATCGCTCGCAGAGAAAAAATCATTTCGTTCGTCATCGAATTCTGAACAACTTTCAAAATGTCCGTCTGTTCATCTGTCCGTCCGTCACGTTTCTTGTAAGCACGATAACTAAAGAAAAAAAAGTCCGTTCGAATTGAAATTTGGGCTATAAGTTAGTGTTAGCTAGAGGAAGAAATTCATTGTTTTTGAAAAAAATCAAATAGTAAATAAAAAAAGTTATAGGACATTTTATTTAAAAATATGAATCTACAGAGGGTTGCAATTTTCAATGTACTACTTAAATTGAAGTAATTTTCTATAGACACCAAAATGCTGTAAAATATACTACCATAAATTTCGCCTACGCAGTCGGCATCATCGGGAGAGGAAAAAAATTGAAAATTAAATATGTGATCAATATATTAGGTATTGTAAGAATGAATCTTAGTTTATACTATAAAATATACGGCCACGCGTTTCGCCAATACAGTCGGCACCATCGGGAGAAAAATTAAATATGTAGTCAATACATTATATATTGTAAGAATGAAGTTTATAAGACAAACACAAGATTCTTTTCAAAAAACTGCGAAAAGTATCCTACAGAATGTGCAACAAATGTCTTCTATAGAGACACTTTACTTTACGTGTACAAAAAAAAAACACGAAAAATATAGAAGTGGCTGTTGTAAAGAATTACCTTAAATTCTTTCAAACATAAGATAAGTCTGCTAAAAATGCTTAGTTGCAACTAAGCATTTTGTAATTATTTCTTTTTATTCCGTGATCAAGTCATAACTATTTTATGTTTATAAATTATTACTAAAAAAGCTAAACAAATACATACTTCTCTGCCTTGACCCCGCGGACTTCTCCAAGAAAAAACTCACTATTTTGTATAAAAGATGCCACCATAAACATATCCACTTTAGGCAAATTATCAGATTGGCCCTTTGAAAAACCTTGATCAGTCATTTTAAAATATCTGTACAACTACAATAAGCGGTACTATAAAAACACAATTATATATTTATATCAGAACAGTCACTAACAAATCAACCACAGTCTAATAACATCATATTGTACATATGTTTATATAGAATGTCATACTTTGTTAATTTGTTTGTATTATTATTTTTAAGTATTTTATGAATGAATTGATTTTTAGTTTTCTTTTTTTCTGTATATAATATATGTATATATTAATATAAATCTTACTCTGTACCCCATACAAGTTGTAAATAATCTACTTAATTGTGAATAAAGATTTTAAATTGGAATTGGAATTGATAAACATCTGATTGTGTTGCTTCCCGGCGCGACGACTACCGAATATTGTATGGTATGACGTCACAGTCAATAGTAGCTCGTTTCGGGCCACTTCAATTTTATCGCTGTTTAGATCCTTCATATTGATCGCGTGGAATTAGAAATCTTATTTTTTTGTGAAGTACATGTCTTATTACAACGTTACGCTATGTTTTTTTAGTATTATTTTTATTTTTTAAAATTATAGGCAAGTTCCCTATCCCTGTATCATTTTCATCAAAAAAGTTATTAAATGTTTCTTTGTGACATTCCTTAAATGCCCGCCATATTGTATAGGATTGCAAAATTGAAATAATTCCCGAAGTTAGTTTTTATTTAAAGATGTAATGGACTTAAAGTTTGAAGATGATACTTTGTGAGCATATTGTCTAATTTTTCTAAACCATTCACCGGTTTCTGGTCCCGCCATGCTTATTCGTAGCGGTACAGATATGAGATTGTCCATAAACTAAAGGTGTATTAATCCATTTTCGGTTAAATGTAGATTACAGCATCAAGTTTCCAAGGGTAAATAAATTCCAGTTTTTAAGAAAAAGTCTATTCTTGCATCAATGCTTACTCGAAATCGACAACTTCTCTGACAAACAAAACAATTCATTGTGCTATACTGTAGAGATGGGCGGTTATAAGATGATACTAAGGCCTCAGTTATACTTCTAGGTGGCAGGCGGCGTGTGACGGGTGATAGGCGACAGGCGATGTCACTTGTAGCTGTGGCGCATTGTTTTAAATGATATCGTTTATATTATGTGACAGGAAACAGCACGGTGACATCGCCAGGCCGCCACCCGTATCTGTGAAATGCTACAGATTCGAGTGACAACACCCGCAGTTTTAAGCGACACTTCTACTGAAAACGTGTAAAATTTATATGCAATGTCAAAATACGTAATTTCTAGAGAGTATCGTGAGGTTCTAATAAGTGAAGTGCAATTTGGAATGATGCGGATCCAAATCACAAAAATTCTGATTTTATTGATAAGAAATGATGCGACATAGCGAAGCTTTTGAATAAGGAGGGTAAGTATAAGTAATAATATAATAACATACGACGCGTTCTGAACGCCATCTGATTGAGACTGAAATCGCCTCCTGCATGCGTATCTACACCCCAATAAAGTATAAACACCTCATCAAATGACGCCTGCCCCATCACCCATCACCAGTCACCCGCCGCCTGCCACCTAGAAGTATAACTGAGGCCTAATGGAATCATCGATTATGAAGATCTCTCGAGATATCTCGATTATTTCAACAACCCATTACTAATTAGTAGTGGTAGAGTAGAACAGTCGATTCGATGTCTCGATCAAGTGCGTTCTTTCCGAGACCCACGGTCCTCTGTCCTCTGTCTCGCTGAGCATGACAAATGACATGGCGCCATGCAATGAAGTGGAGGGAAGAGGAAAGACCCTCGTCTTATTGGACAGTTGGAGACTGTAATAATTATTGTTGCTGGGGACGCCGCCTCGTGCTGTATTGGTATCAGTGAGAATAAAATATATTAAATAAACTAAGTAATAAATAAAGTGAATATAAAATAAATATATGTAATAGGGCTTTTAATTTTTTGATTTAAGTTTAAAGCAACAATTAGTAATACTAATGGAGATCATTCAACTACTAATTTCATAATCGAATATCAAAATTAGTAATCAAATGATATCTTGATTATACAAATCATTCATAATCGGCCATCTTTACTATACTGCACTAAAACGTCCACAGGGATTGCCAACGGATCATCTTCCATTTCAGTTACTCTGTTTATTCTTCTTTTACAGTTTAAACAAATTCTGGACTGTTCGTTTAACATAATTTCATTAAAACGAAACCGATTTGCATGTAATTTTGCGACATTTTTCTTCAGCTCTTCATTAATATCATTATCGTCATATATTTTGCAATTTGAGTTTTCCCGACTACAAGTATAACATTTAAAAAAATTATAATTTTACAGTTTTCGTATGAAATAATTGTTGACAGTTAATGAATTATTTAAGTGACACCATAATAACAAAATAACGTCAATGCAAAATTAAAAAGTTTTAAACAAGTTGACTGAGGAAACCGTTACTATGTGGTAGTTCGGTATCACAAGGAAACCAGTAAAACTACTATTCTCCAATATATTAACAATAAAAATATTACGTACACATTAATTATAGAAACTGAAATACCTTCAAAAAACGTACAAAATAAGTATTTATTTTTTCAATATTTTTATCAATAGTATGCATCTAAAATACATTTTTTGGCACTAAAGTTAGTATTTATCATTAACAATCATAGCACCTCGTATATTTTGATTATAGGACACTTCATTAAATAAATATATACTTCAAAATCCTTATACTAATAATTTTTTTAAAGGATATTCATATCCAAAAAGAAAAATAACATTTTTAAACTTTGCAAAAGAAGGAATCTTCGGAGCTGTTTTCTGGTACACCCTGTAGGCTCACAAAAATTTCTCGCGTATACAAGTGTCATCCTGGGTCATAATATATTGTACAAAAAATTTCAGAAAAATCTACTAAAACCCAGGACTCCTCTTGTTCGAGTGCCATATCCTTTGATCTGGTTACAGGCAAATATGAGTTTTATTGCCATCTGCAGTAAGATTTATTATATCGAAACATCATTTTCTCTCAAAGAACATATAATTTTCGTGGTCCGCTTATTAGTAAATAGAGAATAAGCTCGGATGATAGCTGATAATAAAAAAAATCGTCATCCCTTGTAACGTCAAAAATTACCAAAATAAATTTTATTTTCTCATAAAATTTCGAGAGTAAGTTAAATTTATACTAATTAAAGACAAGCAATGTATCATATCAGATTGCTCGCTATGTTTATTCGGACCACTGATGTGAAGTGACGTACATATAAATATTTGAATGGTTTAATGATGGTTTTTTAAGTTTTCGTGTAATGGTTTTCATACTACGTTCTGTGCTTGTTATATTTGTTACGTATGTTGAATTAAATTTGGAATTATTAATGTTTAAAGTCAATCATTAACCGAAAATTCTAGTAGTTATTGTGTGTTTATTTTCAAATTTATAAAGTTAGTAAATTATATAAACGGCTCTAGCCATCAATCGACTAAAAATAACTGCTCACAACTCCAAACAGAATGGATCGCGTGACTGATGCAGATTATTGGGATTAACGTATTTGTGTTTATGTCCAGTTTACCATCGTCCGCGTCTTTTATTTTATGAATGACCCGAGGTCCCTTACGATGTACGTATGTACGACGTTCAATTGTTATTTAATAAAGCCGCTCTGATTATGAGCAATTGTAATTTTTTAGTAACACAGAGAACCACACTAACGGGACAGAACAAAAAACTAAAATTTCTTTATTTGTGTAGTAAAATAGCAGTGGGTTAATGTTAATAGATAACATGAAAGGCATTTTTAAAAAATTTTAGATCAGATTGGTCGTCTCATGTCATCAGATTTGGAAGCTGGGTTTTGATTGGTACAATTTGAACAGGCCACATGGTGAATAATTTGATGCGACGTTGCCGGGTGTCGTTAATCGTCCTAAATAAGTGGGATCTTTCTCAATAATCAAACAAATCACCGTTATTATTATTATTTACTTACTTATTCGATAAATAAATAAATTGTTGTAAATACGACTCCCTTGGAGTTGACGGAGTCTGCTGGCATCTCTGCTCTGATCTCAGATATTATGTTACTGAATTAAAAACAAACATTTTTAAGATGAATAGACCCAGTGGCGGTTCGTGGGTCAAGAAATAGGGAGGTCAATTAGAAAAGTTTACTGTATTACATACCTTTTAAAGTGATTTAAATTCCAAGTCGCTTTTTGAGATGCAAAGTGGTCAATTACTTTTTCATTAAAGTCTTTTATCTTCTTTATTAATGCCCTTTCTATGGTAAGCATAGCTAAAGAAGATAACCTTTCCTGACCCATGGTATTTCTTAAAAATGTCTTTATTCTTTTTAAGGTGGAAAAACAACGTTCACTTTCGACGGTAGTCATAGGGAGAGTACACAAGATTTTTAACAGTTTAACATTTTCAGAAAAAGTATTGCACAAATTATTGTTAATAAAAAGCTGTAACAAAGCAACTGCACCTTCACTATTGGAAAAATCTTCTCTGCTATATAATACTTCTAATTCAGTTTTAAGTTTCAAATGATTTATGACTGGATACTCCGTTTTAACTAATTTAAACATATCTTGAGGGAAAGCTTTTTTATAACCTTTAAATCGATCTGCATGAAATAACTGAGACACTGCTAAATGATTACTGAAGCCAAAAATGTTTTTGATCTCAGATGTAATTATATCACAAACTTCTAATGAAATTCTTCTTTTTGATTCTTCCGTTTTACATCTCTGGGCAGACTGCATGGATGTCTCCTCCAAATAGTTATTCAAAATTTTATTTCTGATGTCTTCAATTTTACTATTAAAAACGCCAATACACTTATTTACTGTTATGACATCGATATTACATTTTTGTAATTGATTGAACAATTGATCACAATGAGGCATAACTAAATGAAAAAAATTTAACCAGTAAAGAAAATGTTCATTTTGTAAGTAGTTTTTTAAACCAATAGCTTGGTTTAGAGTGTTATTTCCTGATTCATTATCAATGATTTTTTCTAAACAATCTAATAATTCTGTTCGATAGGTATAAACAGTCTCTATGCACTTTGTATTAAAATTCCATCATGTTGGAGCCGCTTTAGGTAATTTCACCTTAACAACATTATCTAACACGGCTGTTCTTTTTGGCGATTTTCCAAAGAATGAAGAAAAGCTATGTAAATTAGCAGAAAAAATTTTTATGCTTTTATCCTGACTTGATGCTTTTTGTAAAATTAAATATTGTTGATGAGCGTAACAATGAATAAAATTTGCTGAAGGATAACTTTTTTTTAATTTTGGCTTGTACACCTTCAAAAAGCACCACTGATTACTGATGGCTCCATCGTAACTTTGTGCTATCAATTTTTCAGGACTTTCATTAATTTTCAGACACTCTAACTCTTTTAAAATTACATCTGTCAAATGCTGCGATGTCGTTCCTTGAGGCTGAATTTCCAAAATCTCTCACATACAACACCGTCTAAAACGTATCTAAACACAAAAACTACTTGTACTTTATTGGAACTATCTGTGGTTTCATCCACTTGAACTGCAATGAAGTCAGACTGATTAATTTCAGATTTTATTTCTTCGTGAATAATCGCCAGTATCGAATCTAAAAGTTCATTTTGAATTGCCTTCGAAGTGCCCTTAAACACAACACTGTTTTGCAAATGGTCTTTAAAAATGGCATCTAGTTCAGATACAAAATTTACTAGACCTCGAAATATTCCCGGGTTATCAGAGGACTCAGTTTTATCATGTCCGCGTAGTGCTAGCTCAAAAGCTCCACAGAATAATACACAGTGTATTATTTTATTTAAAATATATCTAATTTTAGAAACGTTTTCGTTGTAAGCATTTAAACTTTTTCTATAGGCACTGTCTAACTGTATTCTAATATCAACTGTACCAAGTGTAGCTAGACTACAACAGTTATTCATATGACTTGATGCGAGCGAATGTTTCTGTACTTTTATTTTTAAATGTTTCAAGTCAGTTACACCTATTTTGGACCATATAGGATCAGGATCATCACCAAATAACGGGCATGGGAAACAAAAAAATGCATTTTTTACCTCGCATCCGCAAATCCACTCGGATAAATCGTACATTGAATTTCGAAAATACATATTAACTTCTTTTTTCTTATCAAGAGATGTTTGCTTTATCGTCATATTAGGTTTTGGACGGCCACCACCTTTGAATTTCACTCGGTCTTCATAACCCAACTTATGTCCATCTTTCAGTTTTAATATATTTTGTACAACACTCATATTTAATAGTAAACACCAAAAACACTGTTTTACTTAATTTCACGACAAGTAGAGATTTACTAATAAAATGGTCACAAATAAAAACATTAAAAACAACGCGACAGAATTGACCGACCAACGCGTACCTAGTCAGCATTAAGACTGCTCTACTGAACTTCGAGCGATCGTGCGTTACCGTTACCGTAAAATGTGTCAGGAACATTGTCCCCGCCAGCGCTTTCTGTCTCTTTTGCTTTCTGACGATTCGCGCATAAGTCTATTTCACTTTAATTCGTTGTAAATTCGGTCCGTAGCTAGCTTTGAGGACAAGTTGTGGATTGACCCAAGATTTTTAAATTCTATAAATGAATAATGTAATGAATATGAATGTAGAGGCTCGATATTTGAATAGTATTGTGCTTAGAATGAACTAGAAACTTTAATATATTTTTTAAGAATATTAAAAATATATATATTATATATTTTTAAACTTCAGAAAATGAATAGCTCTATTTTTTTATTTGTATATGGGAGGTCATTGACCAAATGACCCTATAGAAGAACCGCCAGTGAATAGACCATTGATTGGTTTAGTTTTTAGTAAGCGGGAGTTTAGTTTATAATAGAGTCAGCTTACGTTCACAAGTGTGCTAATAAGATTGTTATTTTTATTAATTAATATACTTTTTGTTATATTGAAAGGGTGTTGGAGTTTTACTGGGTGTTTCATCCTACTTTTACCCTAACAAAATATACCTAAACCCGGTGTGTTTTTGATTTTCAAAGTACTTTTTATTTTTATATACACATGTATAAGTATTTCAATACACAGTGCTTTAAAATAATAAAAAAAATGTTTCTTAAAATGTTTTCTTAACCGCCTCTCAAATCGCCGAAGTAACTTCCAGAAAATCCTAGGATTTTGTGTTGAGCAAAGAGGGACGAGGCTCTACAGTTTATTCTGGAGTCCGAACAACATCTAGGGCATCGACAGTTCTCTCCCATATTTATCCGACACAAATTACAAATAAAATTTCTAACTTGCTCCGGGATGGATTCGAACCAAGGATATTCGGTACCGAGTAAATAGCTATAAGCGCTTTACTCACGCGGTTATAAACCGCAGAGAAATTAGACAACTCCCGAATCCACAGCCGAAACTGCACGACGGGCGAGGCTTATAAAAAAACGCGAACCCGCAACCATTCCCAGGGGACATTGCCAGTGCCGGTGGCGGGATTCGAACCCGCAGGTACGATGGAGAGATTGTCTGATCACACTGGCCATCGCATGCTCTATCCAACCATTCCACCGAGCTTCATTAGTTATTTTAGGATTTTTACGAAAATGAAATGCTTATACAGAGTTTCTCGAAATGAATGGAGAATCTTTACAAATTTTTTAATTCACTTTGATTAACAATGGAATTTCTAAATTAAAATAAATAAATACTTCCTTATACCGGGTGACAACTAGATTAGTCCCGTTCCAATTTCTCGGTTGATTTTAGGAATACAATTTTGAAATTTTGGTATATCATTTCTGACACAAAAAGCCACATTTTGCACTTATCAAGTGAAAAATATCACTTCCTGTCCAACCGGAAATAGCAACAGAAGTTAAGTTGGTAACTGCGAGACTGTTTTCAAAAAATTTACCCAGTAGGCCTTGAATCTGATGTATCTCCTTCATTTTTATTGTCCCATTTCAATAAAAGTTTATTTTGAATTGATATTTTATTTTTTCGAAAAAACGTAAAAAGCAAATGGATATTATTAAGTTTTTTTTTAATGGTAATCATATTTTTTTACTTGGACCAACAAAGCACAAAACGTTAACTTTTCATTTGATGTACAATACGTCTAGTTTCGGTACTAATTTACTTTGAAATCATTGATTTCTGTAGATGCTATTTTTCAGTTATTTAATGAAACCATATGTATTGTTACGCCACTGGACCGTGTAGATTGGTTAGATGAGACTGGAATTATACGCGAACGGCCGGGAATATTCTGGAATGCTCTAGACCGTATGAATGGATGTATAAATAAGACGCACGGTGGGCCGAGACTCAGTCTTAAGTTGAATGTGAACGAGTAAAGAAGAAATAAGAAAGAGATTTTAAAGCTGCAAATCATTTCTGTGTATCACGGTCGTAGAGTACAGATGTACTTACTGTCGCCGGCATTCACCTTGACCGCGAAACTTTTTCACCAGTCCAGTCTATTATTAGCTTTCGAGTTGTGTACACGTTAAGTCACTTGGGCGTATTGCATATTGTTTTTGTGTTTTTATTTTATTTGTTGTACTGTATTGTTAATATTAATTTAATAATAAAGCATGGCAGACGTACGCAGGGGTAGAAAAGGGCCATTTCTGACAAAGTGAATAAATTCGTATGTGAATTCCTGGATTTATTCTATGCTGGTGCTAAAATAATTTGTAAAATGTGCGAGTAAGATTTGATGTGCTGGGATAAACGTGATTGTGGACTTCACGTAAATAGTGTACACCATAAAAATAAAAAAAATGGCGTGCCTTCGACAACACACTTTATGTTTGATTCACTATTAATGCTGATTGAATGTGATGTTCTGCTGGACATACTCGAAAACAACCATTTCGAGAGTTCTGGAATAAATACAATGCCCAGGTGAAGTTACCAAGTCGCACAACGTTATGTAACTATCTACCTGTCAAAAAGTCAAGTGTTGAGGTTTGTGACTGATGGCGCCGTGACAATGCGTTCGGTAGGCCGTTCTTTGCAAGAACAAGGTTGTACGTTTATACATGTTACGTGTAAAGTGCATGCTTTACATCTTGTGACAGAAACTATTCGAAAAAGTTTTCCAGAGGTGGATGCACTAATAGCAAGTACAAAAAAAGTGTTTCTTAAATCTCCTAAACGTCTCCGTGCATTTCATAGCAAGTGTCCCGGTATTCCTGAACCACCACAGCCGATTCTTACACGTTGGGGAACATGGTTGCAGGCAGCTTTTTATTATGCTGAATATTTCCAACAAATAAAAGCTGTGATACTACAATTCAATCCAGATGAGGCTGCAGCTATTAAGGAAAGCCAGACAAAAATTCGAAGATATTTCCGTTGAAACAGCTTTAAAAAATATTGCGAAGAACTATAAACCATTACATGAAGGCATTAAAAAATTAGAAAACAGTGCATTGTCGTTAGCGGAGTCACTGCAAATTGTTGGACGAAGTAAATCTACTGCTACACGCTACAGGTGACGCAACAAATGAGCGCGTTAAAAAGAAGTTCGCAAGTGTGTTAAATGAAGACACCGGTTTTACCAAATTAAGACAAATATGTGATGGTGTAGCCCCAGATCCATTAAGTGCGTTCAAAGACTATTTTACGTATGCGTGTATTACATCAGTAGATGTCGAACGGACGTTTTCAAATATGTCCTAGCCCATTATTACTGTCGTAATGTTTATCAAGGTAAACGTTTTAGTAATGTAGAAGTAATCGAGAAACAGTTTGAATATGTTTGTATAGATTTAAAATCCGAAGCAAATGTAAATTTGACTAGAATCGTCTGTATATATAGGTCACCAAAAACATGTAACTATCGGCCTATTTCATTTTGTCGGTGTTTTCCAAAATAAATAAAAAAAATTTTCAATAGAAACAATATCTTAAGCAACAATCAATTTGGATTCCGACAAGGCCGATCAACTCAAGATGCGATTTATCATTTTTATACCCATATTTTAAATACGATCGATGAAAGAAACAAACTAATTACTATATTTTATGACTTAACCAAAGCCTTTGACACCCTGAACCACCAGCTCGTACTCTGCAAACTTTACAGATATGGCGTCAGAGGTCCAGCACATACTTGGTTAAACTCGTATTTATCAAACCGAGTACAGAATGTCTCAAGAAACGTGAACTATATTTATTTATTTATTTATGTATTTATTTATCTAGTCTAGGAAGTAGTTTATATTGACAATACCCATACATGTAAACATGTCCAATAGGTAATAATAAACATTATACTGTAGAGGTCGTCTGCTCCTTGTATACCAAAATCGGAAAAAGAGTTAGGCAATTAAAAATATTTAGAGTTGAAATAATTTAAAATTTTTTTTTGCTGGTGTATTTAATTATATTCTATGTCGCTGTGTTTTTAGTTTTTCAGTTTTCATATTTTGAAAAAAAAAAATCTAATTTAAAAAAAAAAAAAATGCCACGCAGTGACACAGATTGAAGTTTTGTCTGTATATCTTCCAAGTTTCATATTTATATCTTCTCTAATAACGTCACAGTTATCCGGCTACAAATTCATGTTTTTCACGGTCGCAGACGGAACTCTTAAGACATGACGTGTCATTATTTTTTTAAGAAAATAGTAAAATGCACCTAGTAAGTACACCACTGGTGAATCTATCAACGTGAAAATTGGCACGTTTGTAGAAAATAATTCAACAAATATGTCCTCCACGCAAAAATTATTCGTTCTTTCCATTCACAAGATAATCGGCAAAAACCTTCTTTTTTTTTAGAAACTTCAACACCCTGTATCTCGAAAAACGAACAGATTTGAAGAGTATGTTCATTGAGAATATTTGCTTAGAATGCCATTTTCTATACGCTGGCGAAGTCCTGCTCATTAAAACGGAAACACCCTGTATATTACAAATATAAACTGTCTCTTCTGGAAATGACCCACATATTACTATTACTGGTTTATTATCTATTTTAAAAGCTTAATTATTGTTTAATAGCCCGTTAAAAATCGTAACCCAGCAATTTCACCAAACTGCGATTGCACTAGTGAGTACTAAGTATTGTAAACGCTGTGTGAATAAATAGCGAGGTTTATTAGTTTTTCTTTAAATAATACCGAGTTGTTGTGGTGCACGAAGTGGTAAGTTAATCTTTGTGTTTTTTATTAGTAGGCCATGGTAAGGAACTAAAAGGCATGAAAAAATCCTTACAAATAGTAATAAATAAATTCTAATAGTACTTAATACCTAAATAAAATATAGAAAGCGTCGTAATCCTCTTTCTAATTGAAAATTTTAAATAAAGTGGAATGAAAAATAATATTAACTGAAAATTTTTTGCTAATTATTATTTACTAACTTTTACAAATCTTATCACAGATAAGTATAACATATATCTTTTTAAACAATTATTTTCCCGGCTATTTGCCAAACCGCTGAAACTTGGATTACAAAAAAAGATAATATGCACATTATGTTCAGTACAACTGACTCAATGTTATTTTTAATTTCAACTATTCTGTCTAGTAAAACCAAAAATAAATAAAACACAAGGTACTCACCAGTTGACACTCACTTTAAAAAACTTTAAATTATCTATCTTTACTAAGAAGAGGAACTTAATTTGTTTTTAAATTATTTTAAATAAAGTATCACACATACTTTCTTGATGATTTATCTTATCACAAACTGGAGAAGATGTGTAGCCATTTTGCAGCATCAGTTTTGTTTCTATGGTTGTCTCTATGAGTGATGTTCGCTTTGGTGAAAACATATTCTTATATTTTGAAACCGACCGTTCGACATCTACTGATGTAATATACACATACGTAAAATAGTCTTTGAACGCACTTAACGGATCTGGGGCTGCACCGTCACATATTTGTCTTAATTTGGTAAAACCAGTGTCTGTATTTAACACAGTTGCGAACTTTTCTTTAACGCGCTCATTTGTTGCGTCACCTATAGCGTGTAGCAGTAGATTTACTTCGTCCACTATTTACAGTGGCTCCGCTAACGACAACGCACTGTTTTCTAATTTTTTTATACTTTCATGTAATGGTTTGTAGTTCTTCGCAATATTTTTTAAAGCTGTTTCAACAAAAATATCTTCGAATTTTGTCTGGTTTTCCTTAATAGCTGCAGCCTCATCTGGATTGAATTGTAGTATCACAGCTTTTATTTGTAAGAAATATTCAGCGTAATAAAAAGCTGCCTACAACCATCTTCCATAACCTGTAAGAATCGGCTGTGGTGGTTCAGGAATACCGGGACACTTGTTATGAAATGCACGAAGACGTTTGGGAGATTTAAGAAACACTTTTTTTGTACTTGCTATTAATGCATCCACCTCTGGAAAACCTTTTCGAATAGTTTCTGCCACAAGATGTAAAGCATGCACTTTACAAGTAACATGTATAAACGTACAACCTTGTTCTTGCAAAGAACGGCCTACCGAACGCATTGTCACGGCGCTATCAGTCACAAACATCAACACTTGACTTTTTGACAAATTTGTCTAACGTCTCCAGCACCACCCTGGTAATTGTTTCGCTAGTACACTGACTTAGTCTTTTGCTAGCTAGTAACAGTGGAACTGTCGGTTTAAGAGGGTCCAGTACTCGTACTATAACATTTAAAATAGAATTTTTTTACGATCTGTTGTCTCAACAACAGATAACCACAGCCGTGTATGTTTTAATTCACATTTCATCTTATTTAGCATGTCTACGTGTACAGTTGGTAGATAGTTACATAATGTTGTGCGACTTGATAACTTCACCTGGGCATTGTATTTATTCCAGAACTCTCGAAATCGTTGTCTATCGAGTATGTGCAGCGGAACATCACAGGCAATCGGCATTAATAGTAAATCAAACATAAACTGTGTTGTCATAGGCACGCCATTTTTTTATTTTTATGGTGTACACTATTTACGTGAAGTCCACAATCACGCTTATCCCAGCACATCAAATCTTTCTCGCACACATTACAAATTATTTTAGCACCATCATAGAATAAATCCGGGAATTCACCTATGAATTTATTCATTTTGTCAGCAAATGGCCGTTTTCTACCCCTGCGTACGTCTGCCATGCTTTATTATTAAATTATTATCAACAATTATTTCTTTTCCTTTTGGTTTTTATTACATTACCACTTTGGTTGAGAAGTCTGTTAAATTTAGCAACAACTGAATAACTAATTTGATGTAGTGGATGTCATACATTAAATTCTCAAGCTACTGCTCTGGTAGAACGGTTATCTTCGCCAGTAAGTCTAATTATCTCAAGAGAGTTCTGAAAAAAAAAACTGAAAATTTGAGTTTTTGTTTTTCTTTGATAATTCGGTTATGAAGAACCAAAGAGTAAAGGCAATTCTTCACAGCATGTTTTTTTTCCTTTACCCGTATGTGATCACCAATTTTCTGTAAGACGTTTGGAAGCTTCAAAATACGGACCTGAGTTTTCATTATGTTTAATAAAGAGCCACATATGTGTAATTGAATAAGGATAAGGATTTCGAATTGTTCCAGATTAAGGTTTAGACACCCTGTATGTTTATAAACAATTCTTCTCTCAAAATCTCACTCGATTTTTTGCATATATTTCTTGATATGAATATCATCTGTATTCCACTACATAAAGAGCTGATATCGGACTCTTATCAAAATAAATCGAGCGTGCCTCCGAACACTACTTAATGTCAATCAAGGGTATTTTAGACGGGCTCATCATCACATGCAAGGTTATCAATTCCTTCGACTTGACTGATTGTACAGGAATCCGAACACATCTGAAATGTTGATCAGTCTGACATTCGATACCGTGAATGATCTGTTTTCTTGTCTCGTGGTTTACTGGGTTTGGTTTTGTTACATCGACTGTGATTTTTGGATTGTTTTATCATTTCATCAAGTGGATTAAATTTTATCAAGACAGACGTAAGTGGATTTGTTGCATTTTTTTATCAGAGTGGATAAAAATCATATTTTGATTTTTAAATTTTTTCTCTGCTTATGAACAAAAAAATATGAAAATCGGTTGACCCTGCAGGCCATCCCTGAAACTTCCCGCTATTTTCGAGCTTAAAGCGCTCAAAAATATACGTATTAGTTAATTTTTGAGTTCTCCGAGCTCAAAATATTATACACATACATTTTTGAGCTCTACGATTAGGTGAAAAATCTCGAAGTTATATTAAAAAAAGACTTTTTTTGTAATTTTTGAACTGCGATATCTTTTGAACAAATTAACCAATCGAGATGCAGTTTGCAGCACTCAACGCAGTTTTTCAAGTACAAAAAGTTATGTTTGTATCAAAAATCGATCCGACAAACATTTTGAATGTTATTTCAAAAAAAACACTTTTTTTGCGAATTTTTCGTAATCGATATCTCTTGAACGAATCAACCGATTTACGGCATTCAACGCAGTTTTTTAAGTAGAAAAAGTTATCTTAGTACCAAAAATCGATCCGACAGGAATTTTGAATGGTATTTCATAAAAACATTCTTTGCGAACTTTTCGTAATCGATATTTTTCGAACGAATCAACCGATTTTGATGCGGTTTACAACGATCGACGTTGTTTTATAAGGAGAAGAGCTGATTAGATTTTGGAATTGATCGTTTCAGTAGCCCAAAAGATATCCCAAAAAAACTAATTTTTGAAAATTTTATTTTTGAGATTTCTCAAAATCTACCGGGACGAATCGGTTCTAATTCTCAGGAAATCTAAATTGAGTCAACCCCTTTAGGGGTGGAAACCAATAACTTCCGGGTTTCTGAAAAATTTCAATTTTAGCGGGAAGTTAAAAAAAAATATATTAGTAAATAATAACATCCTGAAAAAGAATATTTCTCAAGCACAAAAACGGATATATAAATAATACAGTTGATATTACAAAATTATTCATTTTACCTCACCTCACATCGCTTCTTCCTCTGGATGCTCGCCCTTCTCACAATCTTCTTAATTTTCATATGAACGACTATCCTCGTTCAAATTTATAATAAATTTATTTCCACCATTCATCTGACATTCAGCAATTTTTAAATAATCATCCTCAACTGTAATTACTTTCCTAATTCCTTTTTTTCCAATCTTCCTTGATAATTTTTGATACTTCATTTTGAATTAACTCACCGACTTTTTTATCGATTTTTGACAAAGGATTTCCATTTTTCTTCAATTTACACCAAATTAATTCAATCGAGTTGTAAGTACATAAATATGGCGGTAATGTCAACACTTTATGGCCATATGTTCTTAAAAAGAAGTTACAGTTACGGAAATACAAAACATTATATGCTGCTTAAAAAGTAACTCATCTCCAGGAAAGGATGGAATAACGGTGAAAACTCTTAAGTCACATCTGTAAACCCATATCATTAATCTTATTTTCAAAAGTGCAGATGTTGCTGAAGCTTTTAAAGAAAGTGTAGTTGTCCCTATATACAAAAACGGCAGTAAAAAGCACATGACTAATTAACGTCCAATATCGTTGATAAACAATGTTGCAAAAATCTTTGAAAAATGTTTAAACTACAGGCTCCGATCTTTTCTCGAGAAAAATAAAATCGTCTCAAAAAATCAATATGGGTTTCAATAAAGTTTAAGCACAGAAGATCCACTTCGATTATCAACAGACACCATTATGGAGAATTTTGAGAAAAGCGAAAAAGTTGTAGCGACTTTCCTAGATCTACAAAAAGCTTTTGACACAGTCTCACATAGCCAGCTATTAGATAAACTAAACAAAGTAGGTATTAGAGGAAAGGTATATAATCTACTAATGCAATACCGGTTAAATAGACCCCAACAAGTAAGAATAGATAACACCCTTAGCACAAAGAAAACAATAAAAACTGGTGTGCCACAGGGCACCGTCTTGGGACCTACCTTATTTCTGCTTTTTATACATGATTTATTTGATAAAAACTGTGGATGCAAAATCATATCATATGCAGACGATACCGTACTAATTACTGTTCGGGAAAGTCCTGGAGTTTAGCGAGACAAAAAGCAACTGCTGCAATAAATAAAGTCAAAACCTGGCTTGATATAAATTCCTTAAAACTAAATATTGACAAAACTAATTTTATGACTTTTCTCCAACAAAGGCAGGAATGAAGTTAAAAATACATTAAACAATTATACCACATTTCTTCAACTTTTAGCCTAATTAACAAGTTGCTTCCCTATTGTCTTCGTATTCTTTCGTCCTATATAATATTAATTGTAAGTATTGTAAATTACTTAAGTTTATAATGCAACAAAATAAATAGTTAAATATATATATATATATATATATATATATATATATATATATATATATATATATATATATATATATATATATATATATATATATATATATATATATAATTGCAAGTAAACTAGATAAAAAAGTCTGTAACTGGAAATTATTTTCGAACATACAGGGCGAGCCAAGACGAAATTACAGGACCAAATGCCTTTTTTAAAAGGAATGCTATGTATATCAGTACATTTTTTGAAGCCTCTTTCTAGGATCTGTTCATTCCTATATTATTATTGGCTACCTCCCAACCACTTTGATGTAATGAATTTTTTTGTTGAAATAATGCCATCTGCAGATGAATATTAACAAAATCACCACAGTCACAATTATGGGTTTTAAGAAAAACTTATGTGAATACCAGTTACGAGACATCTAATTAATGTTTTTGAATCATTTTCATTTCCTAAAAATGTACAGGGTGGCCAAAAATTAGTATTCAATTAAGAACTTTTTAAATTGAATTTTCTCAATTTTTTCCTGTGATAAATGCTCCTTTGTACCCAATAATTTATACCAAACTGAGATTTTATTGCTTGTCGAATAACGAAAACAGCAAAAAAATGTACAAAAAAAATATTACAGTAAAGGACTGGTTAAATACTATTTACTCATTTCAATGGAAATGGTCCCACTAAATGGCCTCATTTCAAAATTGCATTAAGACGTGTGTCAATTAAAATGGGCAACACGTCGAACACTTATTATACATTTTTCTAATGAATTATTTGAGGGAACCTCTTTTTTTAAGTTTATTTTTGAATTTGACATTTATTTATAAAACGAAAATGGTTGCAATTAGCCATAGGGAAGTACTTACAAAAAATGTTCGTTTTTCATTTTTACATCACATCGTTGAAAAATATACAGGGTGTTCCATTTGAAAAAATTGAGAAAATTCAATTTAAAAAAGTTCTTAGTTGAATACTAATTTTTGGCCACCCTGTACATTTTTAGGAAATGAAAATGAATCAAAAACATTAATTAGATGTCTCGTAACTGGTATTCACATAAGTTTTTCTTAAAACCCATAATTGTGACTGTGGTGATTTTTTTAATATCCATCTGCAGATGGCATTATTTCAACAAAAAAATGCATGACATCAAAGTGGTTGGGAGATAGCCAATAATAATACAGGAATGAATAGAGCCTAGAAAGAGGCTTCAACAAATGTACTGATATACATAGCATTCCATTTAAAAAAAAGGCTCTTGGTCCTGTAATTTCGTCTTGGCTCGCCCTGTATGTTCGAAAATAATTTCCAGTTATAGACTTTTTTATCTAGTTTACTTGCAATTTTTTAAAAAATTTCTAGCTATCGTAGAACTCAAGATATCGAGGTGCGCCGCACTATTGCCCCACCCTGTATACTGCATTCGACCCGCGTTTCGCCAACCAAGTCGGCATTATGAGTTTTAATCATATAAATTCTTGGAATGAACATACTCTAATAAAAAATCAAATAACTCGAGAACAATTTGTTCATTCTGCCGTTTATATAATACCTTGTTTAAGCCTATTAGACCAAACTTAACGCTCATTCATTAGTTATTGCCTACTTAAAATCGAATGGTAAATCCAGAACTGATCACAGGCCTAATTTTGCCGTTAGCTACTTGATGAAAATACCGCCTGAAGCGCAGGAAATGATTTCAATTCAATTCTAGAGCGATGGTCTGCTTGCAAATAATGTATAATTTTCATCGCACCATTTTTCATAACTTTTTTAGATATTGGCCTAGTAGTTATTACTAAAGCTGGCCGAGGTCACCTGGCCGACAGAGCCGTCATATGACTCATATGTTTACATCATATCATAATACTTGAATAAGTACAATAAATGGAAATAAATTTTAACAATAATGTTACATTTTATAAAAATTTGTATAAAACTCACCCTTTTAAGCAGATTTATGAAGTAGTTTGGTTGTCGTCATCACAAAGTGGGGAAGATCTATAGTATAATAGCATCAGGTATGTTTCTACAGCTGTCTCCGTCAGCGATGTTCGCTTTGGTGAAAAAATATGTTTGTATTTTGAAAATGACCGTTCGACATCTACGGATCTAATACAGGCATAAGTAAAACAATCTGTGAACTCACTTAACGAAGTTATAGATACACCATCACAAATTTGTCTTAATTTGCTAAAATCATGATCTTTCTGTAATACACTCTCGAATTTTTCACTAACGCCATTATTTTTTGTGTCATTTATAGCCTGTAGCTGTGTATTTACGTCGTCCACTATTTGCAGCGATTCCACTAACGACAACGAACTATTTTGCAATTTTTCTATTGCGTCGTGTAGTCCTCTATAATTGTTATTAATAGTTTTTAAATCTGTTTCAAGGGAAACGTCTTGAAAGCTTGTCTGGCTTTCCCTAATAGCTGCAGCCTCGTTAGGGTTGAACTAACTGTAGTATCACAGCTTTTATTTGTTGAAAATATTCAGCATAATAAAAATCCGCTTTCAACCACGTTCCCCAATGTGTAAGAATCGGCTCTGGTGGTTCAGGGATACCAGGACACTGTCTGTGAAATGCTCGAAGCCGTTTAGGAGATTTGAGAAATACTTTTTTTTGTATTTGCTAATGCATCTACCTCTGGAAAACATTTTCGAATCGTTTCTGCCACAAGATGTAACGCATGCACTTTAGGGTACATTTACAACCAATTCGGTACGGGCACAATCTGCTGGTGTATTGTAAATTGGGTTTTAAGCATATCTGGTTGAATGTATTTGTTTACAATAACATTTTAAGTCGGCACGACCTTGAACTGCACTTCAGGTTTGAATTGGATGCTTGCAAATCGCAAATATTCAATTTAATTGCGACACGAATTTCAAATTGCGCATGCGTACTACGACACAAATTTATTGTTTATATTTAAAGTCGGTTTGTGATTTGAAACTGGAAGATTAGATCTTTTAGTATTAGAAAATATGATGTTTTTAGAAGTTATGTTAAATAATTGTAATTATTTAATCAAACTGAATTTGCACACACGTAATATTAAAAAATCTCAACAGATGGCAGCTTCTAACTCATTATAAATGACCTAAATTTTATCGCGGCACAATTCACAATCCGTTAGTAAATTGTGCCTGTAGTGAATTGGTTGTAAATGTATCTTTACACGTAACATGTAAAAACCTACAATTGTCTCTTTGAAGAGAACGGCCTACCACGCGCATTGTCGCGGCACCATCAGTCACAAACATCAATACTTGACTTGTTGAAAGTTCAAATTTTTCGAATGTCTCCAACACCACACGCGTAATTATTTCGCCAGTACACGCAGTTAGTCTTTTACTAGCTAGTAAAAGTGGAAATGTTGGTTTAAGAGGGTCCAGTACACGTACTATAATATTTAAAATAGAATTTTTTTTACAATCTGTCGTCTCGTCAATACATAACCAGAGCCGTGTATTTTTTAATCCACATTTAATCCTATTTACAATGTCTTCACGAACAGCTGGAATATATCTACGTAACGATGTACGACTTGGTAAGTTCACCTGGGGATTGTATTTATTCCAAAACTCCCGAAATGGTTGTTTATCCAGTATGTGTAGCGGAATATTACAGGCTATTAACATTAACAATAAATCAAACATAAACTGAGTTGTGAAAGGCATGCCATTTTTTTTATTTTGATGTTGCACGGTATTGATATGACGACGACAATCTATTTTGTGCCAGCACATTAAGTCTTGATTGCAAACTTTACAAATTATTTTGCATCCGTCATAGAATAAATCCGGAAATTCACCGATAAATTTATTCACTGTGTCCGCGTACGGTCGTTTTTTACCCTTTGGCGCGTTTGACATTATGTATAATTTATAGGTACAACCTCACGCATTAACCTTTCAAATAAGACCGCAGCGTAAATCACTTCTAAATCGGCACGTGTGACGCCAGCGCAAGACCGTGGCTGTACTCCAGCCACCTCGGCCAGCTTCAGTTATTACTTATTTTTAACTTGTATTTTTTTTTATTCAGTCAAGTTTTTTGTAAGTAAATTAATAAAAGTTTTTAAGCCTTACAATTTATTTTAATTACATTTTTCATTAGGTTACAAAGTAACAGCCAATTAGCAGTCGAGAAAATTGATAATTACACTGATGGACTATGGAAGTATAGTAATCGTGATTTTTTTTCGACCTTGATATTTTGATTGATATGTACGTTTTGAACCCTCCTGAATGCTTTCTGACTGTTTTCCGAATGGTGTCTGTCGGTGCGTGTGTGTGGATGTATGTGTGTATGAGTGTATCCGCGAAAACTCAAAAAATACTGATGGGCGACTTCTCAAATTTGGCAGTTAAGATTGTTAACAAGATTTTAGGTGACACATTAAATTTGGTGTGGTACCACCAGAAGAGACATAATAATAAATAATAATAATAAATACTTTATTTGCCCAACAGGTATAACCCAATTACAGGAGAAAGCTACATTGAAACTAATTAATAATATTGAAAGAAAAAAAAATATTAACATAGAACGTTGATTGCAAAATATTACAATTAACGCATAAAAGCATCTTAAAATTTAGAAGTATATAAAAACTATGTGAACGAAATGTGATGTGGCATAATAAAAATTACCAAACAATTAAAACTAACCACAAAGAAACTGTCTAGCATAATTTAATAATTCTTGTTGTGAGCAAACATTTAAATCACAAATATCACTTAATTTATTAAAGTAACTACACATACAATACAATGGTGATTTTAACATAATATTTGTTTTAGCACGATTACAGTAAAACGTTGGATTCAGACGAGAATGCAATCTTGGAACATTGATATTAAGTTGTGAATGAATCTCTGGACAGTCAATTTTATTATGAAATATTTTATATAGGAATACAAGAAATGAACAAATTCTCCGAAATTCAAGGCTCTCTTTCGTAATACGGATTCCACACAATCGATCCATACTCGAGTTTGGATCTTACATATGAGTAATATAGTAATTTTAAAGCCTCCAGGTTGGTAAAAGATTTGCAATTTCTTATAATGAAGCCAAGCATTCTTGTGGCTTCTTTCGATTTGGTTCTTATATGTTCACCGAAGCTCAGCTCAGAATCAAAGTATATACCCAAATCTTTAATTGAAGTCTGACGTTCCAGACTTGTTCCATTTATGGAGTAATTGTAATGAAGCCTTTTTTGAAAGAAACAACTTTACATTTTCCGACGTTAAGGTCTAATTTATTAAGATAACACCATTGACTAATTCTATTAAGTTCATTTTGAATCAGCGCGCAGTCTTCCTCAGATTTGATATTTCTGAAAATTTTTTAGTCATCTGCGTACACCAGTTTATCGCATTCTAAACCCTCACATAAATCATTTATAAATAATAGAAACAATAATGGCCCAAGATTACTACCTTGTGGAACCCCAGACGATGATGTGTATACTGATGACTTATAACCGTTGTATGACACAAATTGATATCTGTTTGTTAGATAGGATTGCAAGAACAGTAACAACTGCTTGTTAAATCCAAAATGATTCAGTTTTTTCAGTAATATGTTGTGATCAATTCTATCAAAAGCCTTTGAAAAATCTGTATACACCACATCTAATTGTCCTTGTTGGTCTATAATATTTGATATATTTTGAGTGAGAACTACTAAATTTGTTACGGTTGATCTGTTAGTCATGAAGCCATGTTGATTTGGTGATATTACTGTTTTCGTGGACAAGTAGATGCGGTTGTACAAAATAATTTCAAAAACCTTTGCAAAGTTACACAAGATAGAAATTTGTCTGTAGTTGATTACTTTTGAAGTATCTCCAGCTTTAAAAATTAGACATGCCTTTGCCATTTTCCAATCATCCGGAAATGTCGACGTATTAACACGTTAAGTGCCAAAGCAACATGACGTAAACTTCCCCTTGTGCCGAAAATTTTTTTTTCCGTTATTTTAATTTGTTTTAATTAAAAAAAAGTTGTAATGGTAAAAAAAATTTTTTTTAGAAAATATTTTCTCATTTTTTTGGGGTTTCGATTGTAGCGGTCCTTAGGGACCAACGTGGCGGGGTGGGAACAATGTGCCGTCGGCGCCATAGCGGTCCCATTAGCGGTCCTGTTGACATGCGTAGTTTTTCTTATTGTTACATGAGCCAGTTATTTGCACATTTTCTTTTCAAATCCATAAATAATTCTACGATCTCGATAACGGATTTCAAGGAACGTATTATAGAAAACCTAATGTTTCCAGAGGATGAGGAGGATAGATCTGGCTCTGCATCCAGATCACAAAAAAAGAACGAGGTTCATCTAATGAAGAAAAAGAATGGCATTGCTCATAAAGTACGACGTTATTGTAAAGGCTGTTATGACAAGAAACTCAAGGGAGAAATAGATAAAAATAAAGTGCCAAAAGTTACAACATATTGTGATAGTTGTCCTGATAATCCTCATTTTTGTATAGATTGCTTTGCTAAATATCACAAGTAGTGGTCCCAAACATATCTTTTCATTTTTATGGTACAATTACTATTTTATTTACTCATTTACGATTGATATTATTAGCCTAAAAGTTTATAACTTAAAAGAGTAATAAAGAAACCAATAAGCAACTCTGAATTTTTATTTATACTTTATATTAAAAAGTTGCCTATAGTAGACATTCCTCACAGGCCACAGCGGTCCACCTATGATGTTAAATTGGAATCTATACTAGCCCGCTGGCGTGTATAGCCAGTCTTGTATTAGAATATCCAAGCGGTCCCTAGGAACCGCCGTGGCCTGGTAGACAAATCCACCATCGGTCCCTAGGGACCGCCTTGGCGCTTAACGTGTTAAGAGACAAATTAAATAGTATAAACAATGGAACTGATAACACATAAACGCAATCTCTGACTACAAAGGAAGGTATTAAATCCGGACCCGCTGTCATTTTATTTTTTAAATTTTTCATAGCCTCTTCAACTTCAATTATTGAAATATTGGTGATATTAATATTATCGTAATTAGTGTTGGCTGTAATATTATTATTATTGTCCTGATCGCTCGGAGCAGCGTATACTGAACTAAACAATTTACTGAATATATTAATAATTTCATCTGGCTTTTCATAACTTTTATCGAGATACATGATTTTACTCGGTATTCTAGATTGTTGCCGTTTTGAGTGAACAAATGACCAAAAGTTTCTTGAATCTGTAGATATTTCATACTGAATATTTTCAAGATAGCTGTTGTATGCTGTATCTGTCTGCTGTTTGATTAAAGACCGAAATCGTTTAAATTCATTTAAGTGATAATAAGAATTTGTTTTTTTATAGTTGCGATAATGTTTATCTTTAACTTTGATATTATTGATGACATAATGATGAAAGAAAAAAGGTACAATTTCGGGAAAAATATTTAAAAAAAAATTATTCCATTTCTGAACGAATCTCGACGAATTATAATGAAAAAACATAACTTTATGAACAAGAAATCTGTCCGCATGTATGTAGTATCGCGATAGCAGCCACAGTTTTGAGATAAAGCTCTCAAATTTGGTACACTTGTTCTAAAGGCCAAACACAATGAAAAATTCGGTGATGAGCAAAGTTGGCCAGCTGAAAGGGGGTCTACAGGACGCAAACTTTTTTTGTATTGGACTGACAGGGTGAGTTTTAAGTGCGTAGTTATATTTTAACCCTCAATACATTTCGTCGTGTACAATTGATTGGTACTGTCAAAAAATTTTTTTGAAGAAGAAAAAAATTTTTAATTTCTGATAATTCTTTTCGTCCTCCAGCAACTGACATTTTGACAGTCACTGGATAACTTTATAAACGTCGTTCGCAGAAATGACGTAAATGAAGGCAATGTTGCCACTGCCAGAGTTTGTCATCACAATTATCCTATAATTGCATGAATTGCAAATTTTGAATTTTTAAGAAAATTATTATCCTTTTGTCACGGACATTTTGTGAGACGATATTAGACTTATTTAATATATATCAGTGTATATAGTTTATAAAACATTGAGCTCGTTTTAAGAAAGAATGATATCTGTACGCACGCCGGAAATAAGAAATAAACTTCAAGTCGGCCAAGGCGCGATTGATTAGTCCTTTGTGGAAAACGACACTTGTTATTTGTAGCTTGCTCTTAAAATAAGAGGTGTTAAATGTCTCTTTATCTATTTTTCCTTGTAAAATTAGGTAATCCTGACACTTTTTTTTATAAATAAACAGAACTCGTCACGTAAGCACCAAATATTAAAAATATGCAATACTTTTTCTGTGTATTTTAAATTATTATTATTGTCTCTAATTTATAGTTTAAGTTTAATATGGTTCATTTCTAAAAATGAATCAAAGTTGAAAATAATCATTTTAAAAAGACGCATTTACTTTAAAAAAGCAGATTTGTTTACTTACTTAATACAATAGTTACTACATGAATATATCATATGGGCTTGACGTTCCATAGCCGTTTTGCTTGTCTAGCATTTTCATTTACTTGAAAATATGCCTTTAACATATCCAGCATTAAAATAATAAAATTAGTCGCTATGATTAATCACTACTTTTCACAAAATGAACCACCAAAGGAACAAATTATAAATAATAAATTTCGGTAACTCAAAACTTCGAATCACAAATTTAATCACAAAAAACTATAAATAACGGTATTAAACACATTTTTGTAAATGAGGTTTTTAACGGAAGAACTGACCGAGGTCGGGGCTGACGACCTAAATCTGACTTTTTTTATTATCTTTTGCTAATATTGGTGTAAAATGGTAGACATTTTTAAATAATAGTTTTATTACTTAAAAAAAGTGCAGGTACACAAGGGAAAATAATGGTATAAATATCATGAAAATGGTATGTCTGGCAACACTGATTAGGTGCGTGGTTAGATGTTTGAAGATCATAGGTTACATACGCCACGCTAATATCGCAGTTCATATTACGGCGTGGTTGAATTTTTATCATGTAATGGCCTATCCCGAATAAAGTGCTGTTTTCTCAAGAAAAAAATTGATCTTTTTTATAAAAAATGATGTATACCATCCTCCTAACCGTCCTGAGTATTATGGAGGAAAAAAAAATGTAAACTGTTAGGTATAACCAGTGTCAAAAGTGACAGAAGTGTGTGAAAATACTGTAAACTATTTTCCATCACCTAATTGTTATTGTGTTGCACCTTCAGTGTTTTACTATTAGAGGCCAAATTAAAATAATAGAGAGCTGATTTATTCCTTGAACCCCTACACATTTCAAATTATTATAATAGCATAGGGTAAGTACCTACTTCATAAACTTTTATAAACTTTGAAGAAATGAGATGGGAGCATTAAATTCCTCTCGATATTCCCTAAAAAGTTTACTGTTCATCGGAAAATTTAGTTTTAGTTGTACATTCCATATGAAACGCTTAAAAAGAAATGTTGATTGTTGCAAAATTGTACATTTCTCACATTGAAAGGTATTGATATTTAATTGACCAAGCAGAGGGCAGTGCAAATAAGCCTATTTTATTATAAAATTAAACTAACCGGCAACCGCAAATAATGTGTAGATGCTGTGCCTGTGATCAGTTTCAATAGGTTCAGAACGAACTATCTATAGATTAATTAGGGACGGGGTACATAATCGAAAAGTTAGTTCGGACAAAGGAACATCACGAACATTAGATTCGTCTATGGTGAAGTTGTTAAGAGATTTAATTTATAGCAAGTATAAAGAAAATGATATACCAACGGTACAGTCAATACATATGGAATTGAGAACAAAGGGTGTAGTGTCAGTTAATGAAGAAACATTTCGGCGATGGATATTAAAGATAGGATTTAGGTTCAAAATTATTAATAAAAGGGCAAGTATTATGGAAAGCTCCAGAATTGTACAGTGGCGTAATGAATATTTGGAAAATATTACAAAATTTCGAAATGAACAACGACCAATATATTATTTAGACGAAACTTGATATGATACCCATGATACAGTGAAAAAAGGCTGGATAGATGGCTCAAAGAAATGTAAAGTTGATATGCCTGCAAATAAAGAAACCAGATTAGTAATTGTACATTGTGGATCAGAAAATGGATGGATGCATAATGGTCTCAAATTAAGTGGAAAAAAAACTGGAGGTTTCAAACGTTGACTATCACCGAAACATGACATGCGGATATTTTTGAAGAATGGTTTCAGACATCATTGCTACCAAATATAGAAAAAAACAGCGTAATTGTTTTAGACAATGCTTTGTATCATTCGCGACAAATCGAAAAAATACCAAATACTGGAACAAAGAAAAAAGATATTCATGAATTTTTCCGAAAACATTATTTTGAATTTCAAAAAAATTTTAAAAAGAAAGATCTTTTGGATATTGTTAAGAATCAACATTTCTCAAAACAATATGTAATTGATAAAATGGCTGAAGCTCAAGGACATACAGTTTTACGGTTGCCCCCATATTTTTGTATTTTCAACCCGATCGAATTGAACTAATATGGAGTCAGCTAAACAGAAGCACTCGAAAAAAATAACATCTTTCCCAAATTTGATGCTAAAATAATAGACCTTATTAATGCTAAAGTGAGAGAAATAACACCAAGTTATTGGCAAAATTGTATTCAGCATGTCATTAAAATTGAAGATGAATACATTAAGTTAGGAAAAAGCATCAGCCCTAATCAAGACCGTTTAATAATATATCTTGATTCAGATACCGATTTAGAAAGTGGTTGTGAAGTGTTGAGTGAGTATAGTGATTAGTGTTTTGAATAAAATATTATGTGATTTAGTGTACATTGTGAATTTATCGTTTTATCAGTGCTTTACATAAGCGCAAGTGCAATATAACATTATTTTTATTTATTATTATATATATATATATATATATATATATATATATATATATATATATATATATATATATATATATATATATATATATATATATATATATATATATATATATATATATATTATTTGATAATTATTTATTTGTTTTCCAGAATTTTATTTATTTATTTAATCTGAGTGAATTAGATATTATTGATATAAATATAATATTTTATTTATTTAAAGAATTTAAAGATTTGCTTTATTTCTTTTACCTATTTTAATAATATTGATAACCTTAACTCTGAACCTACATTTTTTGGCAAGTAATTGCTCGTACCTCCTCGTGGTCCATGCTGGACAACAATAATAATTCGATATATTAAATTATTATTGGCCAAACTGAGCAACAGGAGAATATTGGATATAATTTTAATTTAGACTAACAAAATTCATCAATGCTCCACCGATATATAAAATATTATTCCTATCTTGACACAAGCAAAACAGAGTAAATTTATCATGGTATCAAATAACTATTTATTTATCAAAGATACAATACTTTTAAATTTCTAACATTGTGTGTTTCAACGCACAAAAATTTTAAGTACGGTACTGAGTTGCATGTAATTACGCCGGCTTTGACACTTTTATGGCCGTTTTTTTATGGCCTTTTAATAACCGTTCGATCAGGAGGGAGTTGCGTAATGATATTAAAATAATTTGAAATTATAATTGATACAGGCGTGTTTCGGCTAATTTCTTATTTTAATCATGCCAGAACATACTTTACATGAGAATAATGATGTTTTTCTACAAACACCATTAAAAACTAAATTTTTAACACGGCACACTTGAATTAAAAATGTAATATTATATAAACTCGCGTTAAAAATGATCACATGATTTACTTTTAACACTAGTGCAAAAGTAAAATGACAAGTCGTTTGTCATAATGACATTTATATATTTATTAACAAAAAATTACGAGTTATTTATAAATATTTATATTAATTGTACAATTGGAGCAATTAGTAATATTTATCCCTTGTGAGGAAGCTACTTCACAAGAAGAAATTGTTGAAGTTGAACTTGAATCAGTGGAGGAAATACTATTTAGTTTTTCACATTTGACAAGCATGTGTCAAACAACGGGCAAACTTGATTTATTTATTTCATAAATCCTACAAACTACTAGAATTGTGAGGAAACCATTAAAAGGATTTGAAATCTTTTTTAAAGAATCTTTATTGTTCTTTTAATGGTGTTTGTAGAAAAAACATTGTATGATACACGTGTTAAAAATGACTTTATTTTGTTCGTGGAGTTGCTCCACTCGCTTACACTCGTTTCGCAAACTTCTCCACTCACAAAATAAAAAAGTCATTTTGCACTTGTATCATAAATAACTATTTATGTATTAAGTAATACATTATATTTATTATTTAATATGCTGTAGAAAAATAAAGCATGCCCCGCTCTATCCTAAGGAGCATTGCGGCAAAGCTTTGAGTTCTTTTATGTGTCTCTTAAAGTTGTGGTCTACTATAATCCAATAAGAGCAATATAAGTTATGCTATTATAGGTAAGTCAATATTGTTGTACAATGATGTAGTAGAATAATTATATACACATACACAGTAAAATGTAATTAAACATTAAATGCATATATTATATAATACATTGAAACACAAACATTTACTATACACCTACTCATTGACATACACAATACACATGTATATCTAAATTATGTTGCCACTATCAGGATATTCTTGAACAGAATAGGCACATATATTTAAAAGGTATTTTTTAACATGTTTTTTAAAAACAAAAATAGTTTTTAAGTTTTTATATATTAAGGGTTAACTATTATACAAGGTGATTCTAAACTGAGTAACATAAATTAAACGGAGTGTAGATAAAGGCGAAATAATATGAAAACCTAAATAATTTTTTTCCGAAAATGCTACCTGGGTGTTAAATTGTCGACTAGCGGATCAATCTTTTACTCATATCTTTTAACAGAGAAAAATCAACGAAATTCATTTTTTTGTATACAACAATTACTTAGAAAGAGCAAGAATCAGACAAACTTTCGGTGCATTCTAACAATCCAGTGCCGTACTAATGGGGGTCATGTGACATGTTATAGTCTAGAAATAAATTGCGGCTAGGTTTTTTATTTTCCTTCTAATTTTCGTAATCCTTGACCCAAACACTACAAAACAGGTATACTTGTTTAATTTACCCAGGGGCGTCCGTTTTCGAGATATTTTCAATTATATGTCGCAGCATCAGTCATTATGTGAAATACTATTTCACATAATGATTTAAATAAGGTTTTAGATACTAGAATTAATGTGTAAATGTTACTTATTTAATTAAAAACGTTAACATTTTGATTTGAAATCGCCTCGGGCATAAGCATATTGTGGTAAAAATTTACCGTAAAACTAATAGTCGGGCGAATATTTGACATGAAAATCCACAAACTCATTCTATTATGCTTAGAGCTCGGACAGAGGTCGATTCCAGTGACAGCTTTTATGCAGACAATATGATATTGTAAACACCTATTGACACATTCCCAAACAACAGAAAAGAAATTTATACATCATAAAGTGAGTTTTATTTAATTTATAATGTTAATACGTAAACTAGTTTTATCGGAAAACGTACGGATTTGTATGGAATTTAGTTATTTCAGTTTTTTTTAATTTATTTATTTGGTTTACAAAATCTAGAGATTTTGATAGAATGAAATATACTCTATTTTATTTTGTTACATTTTTGTAGTTCCATAAATATTAAATAAACTGAACACTTTTAATATAAGTATAAATCATTTTTTAATGTTTTAATTATATTATATTTCATTTTTTTTTAAATTCGATAACCGTTTTAACTGGTTTTTTGAAATACTGAAATTCGAAAACCAGTTTTTTCAAAAGGCGGTTTTTGTATAAACCCTATTTCATACTGATTTATAGGCACGTTTTACTTAAGCACGTTTGATTAAATCCCCATATTTTGAATTGAGCCAAAGAATATCTAATTATCCTATGGCTCATTCTTTATAACTCACTCAGTAGATAACAGATTTTAACACTCATAAATTGATTGAAAATAAATTATTTTTTTGCAGAAAAATATTCCTCGGGATCTGCCGATAGCCCATTGCCTGGACTGAATGAGACTGATACAATAGAAAAACATATCACCGAAATGACTGAGAATAGCCATGCCAAAGAAAATGGACAGTGGATTTTAGGTACGTATACACTATACATTGTGGTTTCTAAGCAGAGCTGGGAGTATCTTGAGAAAAAAGATACTTAGAAGAGAATTAAATACTTGTAATAACTGAGCTCTGTATCTGTTACTTTTTTTCAGAGACAAAAAGTAACTTTATCTTAGTTACTTCATGAAAGTATCTAGTATCTTTTATCTTAAAAGAGTATCTTAGTTATTTTAAAAGTATGTAGGGGTGTCCGGAAAAAAGAGGCCAATTCGGTAACCATGGATTTCTTGAGCAAAAATAATATGACTTTCACAATGCTATTTTTCATTTTAGACCCCCATGTTCGATATACAGGGTGTCAAAGTTTGAAGTTTAAAAGTAATGTTTTAAATAACTCGAGTATTTCATAAGATATTTACTTAAAATTTGGTACAGTGCTTCATAAAGTCACTTCATTGAGGAAAAAAAAACAAAAATTAATCGTCAAATATTCAAAATAGAGAGGTTCCAGTACCCACTGACCCTCCCAGTTTTTTAATACCTGCACCAATGCCGCCCAAACTATCTTTTTTTGAGTTACCCATTCATTTTGGATTATTTTATGTCAAATTTCTAAAAATATTGGTGCCTACGCAACTTCACCATAGACGAATCTAATGCTCGTGATGTTCCTTTGTCCGATCTAACTTTTCGATTATGTACCCCATCCTTAATTAATCTATAGATAGTTCGTTCTGAAATTTCTGTTAAGTAGGCCGTTTTTTCCACGGCTCCTTTTTCACCTTCGCTTTGTTTTATATTTCTATAAACAGTTAAAACCATTCGCATAAATATTCTGTGGAAGTTTTATCTGTAATTTGTGAGCCATTACCATTCCCCGTATCTTCGTGAAATTCTCTGCTAGTGCTAGGTTGAGGATCTTCCCAAGGCCTGACCATTATCACAATATTATTTTACCACAGCCACTTATAAATGGAAAACACTCGAATAATTCACCACCCGCTGGAATATTTATAAAAACACAGCTACATAAAATACGCTTAAACACAAAGGAAAATTTCACTGATCTGTTAAAGTATTATACATTCTAGGCTCTCACAATCCAAATAAAATGTAAACACTGAAGAACACACTGTATTTATAAAGCACATAACCTATATAAATTCTAAAAGGCACGAATTGTTCGATGTTTCGCGGAAGATGACCGTCCGTCCCCGCATGCTTTCTCGTTATTAGGCTTTACAGCTGGGTCGGTAGTGACCGATAAATTGTAAAATATTTTAGGAGTTGCGTAATTATATCAAAATAATTTGAAATTATAATTGATACAGGCTGTTACAAAATGTTACACCTGACCACGTTGGTAGCCAAATGTTACATCTGGTTACGTTGGTCGTCAAATGTAACCGGGGAACCCCCGTGGTACCGTGATATTAGTTTCGCCCTGTATTAGGATGACTCTTAATACAAGAGGAAACCAAATCAGGTATTTATGGAAAAGCCTGCACTTTACCTGTCAATAAGAACTATTCTTATTGACAAGGAAAGCGAAGAAATTTCCTGTGCCTGCGGCTAGCTGATTTTTTTTGGGAGGCAAGGGCCGTGCGTTTCTTGTTTCCTTGAGACCTTGGTTCACTATTATTCTCTTCAAATAATTCTATCAACGAGTAGTAGGCGAGGATGAATAAGTAATATAAAAAAATATATGTTTATATTAAGGGCGCCATCTGCAGTTTTACCAGTGATTACTTTTTCATCCCCCCAACTCAGAATCTACAGAATTTCTGTCTAAGGTAGAGACAGAATAAAAAAATTAATAAAATTAAGTATTTATTAAATCAACAGCAACACAAAATGGTAATTTAGAATTACCGACAAATATATATACAAAAATTTATTAAGAGTGGGTGAAACTCGTTCACCGAACACAATCTAAAAGAAAATAACTTGCCACACTCCAGCGAAGGCTGACCTGTGATGGAAAGGTGGCGTGAGTCTTGAAGTTAACGTTTTCTCGTCTGGTATGGACACCTAGTTTCTTAATACATAGTCTACCGATGAAATGAAACGTTACTCAAAATTGTGGAGCGCATATCACGTTACAAGTTACAGATGAATTCTGGTCATCCAAATAAAACATCCACGGAACTAATCCTCTGGATCCAAGAATCGTGACTTTTTAATTTGCTAATGTGCAAATATAAATATCCAAATGAAATTGGAAGAGTGCGAAATATAAATTCACTAAAGAAATTCCTGATGAATTTACTATTAACGATGAATATTAGATTAACATTGAATTATATTAGACGATGAATAAATTTTAACGATGAATAAATTTTAGGAATTTTATTCAAAATTTAGCGATGAGTTATTTTAGCTTTAACAGATTAATATTAGCAATGAATAATATCAGATTTTTAAGCCGGCTTCAGACTATGTATTTAAGAAAGGAATAAATAGAAACATATTAGAACATGTGTCACATCTTCACAAAAAAATTAGAAAAATTAATTATTAACTTTTCCTTAAAAAATATACATCTTGAAGAGAATTTACCAGAAAAATAAATCATTTAAAACTATTAGTATTACCTGATGGTTGTTCACAACACTAGTAAATTAAGATAACATTTCAAAAGTTGATTGATGTTATCGATTGTCTGCCAAGAGGTGTTGCCGGTGCAAAGTTGATTATTAAAATGGCTTATCTTCCTGTCTCTATCAAGGAGGTAAACTAGTTTGATATAAAAATCAAACTTTATAAAATAAGATATGAAAGTAACTAAAATAAATTCATAATATATCACAAATAATATTTAATGATTAAAATCCACTATAAGAATAGTCTAATGGTACTACATAACACATGTATTACACAATGAGATTTAAATTAATAATTTCCAAAAGTAGATCGTAACGCCATCTATGTGCGGTATGATAAGTTGTCTCCCTACTGCTAGGCAACTGGGAAGTTTATGAGACAGAAAACTTTAACAATAGTAGCT
Source organism: Rhamnusium bicolor (assembly GCA_029963845.1). NCBI lineage: Eukaryota > Metazoa > Arthropoda > Insecta > Coleoptera > Cerambycidae > Rhamnusium > Rhamnusium bicolor. The sequence continues at coordinate 3,801 of JANEYF010004600.1, read as the reverse complement.
GAAGGTCAAACCAACCAAAGGCAGTCGCAACCCTTCTGAAAGGAAAACTATAAACAGCTGTTGCGATTTAATTAATATCGACGTAAATATTGAATATTTATCTAATAAGGTAATAAATGATTGCATATTTTATGTGACACATATTTCTAACAATATTTTCCTTCAGTGTGAAAGCGTTAACTTTGGGGACTGTTATTACAACAAAAGTACTTAAATAATAAACAACAATATTGGATAATGTAAATATGTACAAGATACTATTAACTTAGATGGTAAACATAATAATTCCTTAATAAATATGAGATCGACCAAAGGTTAAACAGAAATTCTTCACCTACTAAAAATACTCTATTATAAACAATTGGGAACCAGATAGATATTTGGAGGTTAGTGTTTATTTATCATTATATTCCGGACAGTGACGTTTTTGAACGGAACAAGGCGTGTTTCCGTTAATTTCTTATTTTAGTCATGCCAGAACATACTTTACATGAGAATAATGATGTTTTATGTATTTAGTAATACATTATATTTACTATTTAATATGCTGTAGAAAAATAAAGCATGCCCCGCTCTATCCTCAGGAGCATCGCGGCAAAGCTTTGAGATTTTTTGTGTCTCTTAAAGTTGTGGTCTACTTTAGAACCGATTTTATTAGGGAACTTTAAAGTCTGTTTTTTTAAGTGTAAATATGTGAAAATAATCGATAAGAAACTGTTACTTCAACACTCAACTGTCGACTGATATGGATCGGTACGTAGCAACCCTGTTCCCTGCAAACTAGCGGTAATTAGTAGTAGGGTAGTTTTCTCCTCAATGACTCATGGGTCAAAAGACTTGAATTGCCGATTTTAAAATTGGGGGTTTTGACCATCTTTTCCGGGAATATACCCAACTGTGCACCGTCGCTAGCCGTTTAAATTTTGCTTGCCAACAACAACCTTCTCTGGCAGTGGCCTGCCTCGTTCTAACGTTCTCCTGCTAAAACACACACCCAAGCTATCCCTCCGTGCGCGCGGCAGAGCCTAGCCGTAAACAATTCTGTCTGCCCGCACAGTAGCGGCACACTAACTAGCTAGTACAATAATGTTTGGTAAAATTATTTTATCCGAATTTGGAATCTAACTTATAATTCAAACAGTTTCCATATAATTTATGCGGAATATAGTCCAAATTGTTTATTTTATAAAAAACTGACCGTTACAATTTACCGATTTGATTACATGCGTGTATTTGAAGAACATCCTGTATTATATTATTATAATTTTATTAAATATTGAATTGACTTTGGCATTGTACTTCGGTACTGCGGCATATGCAAAAGAGCAGCATGCTATTTCAGCAGAAGTACACGGACATAACGTTCAACAAAAAACATAGGCCGATCATTGTCACGTGGTAGACTTACACATAAAATTATTTTTCAGGTGACGAAGACGGAGAAGAAAAATACGATGATTTCCCACAAATCGGTGATGAGCCGGACAGTCAACCCCCTGCCGCCCGTTCCGATGGCCAAGGTGGACTTCCGGGGCTCACGCCAGCGGCGCAAGCGGCACTCGTCGAGAAAAGAAGAAGACTGAAGTAAGTACACGTACAGATATTTTAATGCATGAAATGCGTTCCATGATTTCCACGACAGTAACCATAATTGGGAGCAAATAGGACTAGTTGTTGAGAGTAATATTTATAAGTTTGACCAGAGCTGAAAACGTAATACTAATATTTAAGTAAGCCCTGCAAACGCCAAAACACTACGCACTTTATTAGACGCCATCCATGTTGGTATCATCTGGAGTCGGTTGGCTGTGATAGTGTGTTGTTTCGACAGCTTGTCGGATTGGTAACACGTTAATGACTAACTAAACATCAACAGGTGACAGGTGGAAGTTTTATTAGCGAATATCAAACAAATGATTAATTGGAGAATTAACCTTAATGCCAACAAAATTCAATGTGGCGAAAATCTCGATTGCCCAAAGTGGACACTATTATCCATATTTTCTTCCATCTGATCACTCACGCATTCGTAAATTTTGTAACTTTTTTAAGTTATTAATTTGTCCGAATTTTAATTAATAACAATTAATGGTAAATCACAAATAATCGCATTAAGTTATATTCTTCATTTCAACATTTGTTGGTTCTTCACTGCAATATCCGATTTTCCCGACAGTGAACTGGATAACAAAAGAATAGTATTAATATTAACCTTGTATAAACTATAATAAATTAAATGGTACATTGCGTAATGAAACATGGATGGACGTATATACGGAAAAAAACATCGATAAAGCTGTTGATATATTTGTGTATAAATTAAGAGAAAAAATAAATATATGTACGAAACATATTAAAATAAATAAACTTGATGTTAAAAAGAATCAATGGGTTACAGCTGGCTTATTAAAATGTATAAATACAAGACATGATCTATACAAAAAAAGCACAAAAATCCGATTAATGAGGATGTTTTAAACGAGTACAAATCATATAGAAATAAATTAAATGGACTAATCGATAAGGCTAAAATAAATTATTATAAAATACAAATAGATCAAAATAAAAATAGTTCCCAAAATATGTGGAAATGTGTTAGGGCCATTCAAAACCCTATCATAATCAAAAGTCGGGAAAAAAACCATTAATAACGAAAGTGGCATTATTATAATGGATAAAAAAAGAAATTGCAAATACGTTCTGTAAATATTTTTTTCTGAAATTGGGCAGAATTTGGCAAATAAAATAAAAATAGGAACAAAAATGAATTTACCAAAAACTGTACTCTCTAATTCTATATATTTCTCCCACATTAACGAGGAAGAAGTGGCAAACACTATAAATGAACTTAAGTCAAAGAAATCTTCAGGAATGGATACACTTAGAATAGAAACAATTAAAAATATAGTTGAACATATAGTAAACGTATATCATTAATAGCACCTTGGATTCAGGAATCTTTTCTTCTGCATTTAAAATTGCCGTGATTAAAGCGTTTGCATAAATCAGTGACAAAATCAGTGTCGGAAATTACAGACCCATATCGTTGTTTCTCAAATCTGGCAAAAATTTTTGAAAAGATATTAAAAAAAAAGGATAATTGAATTTATGAACAAATATAAAGTAAATTTCGATCAGCAATATGGGTTTAGGCAAGCTAGATCGACATAGGATGCTATTGGAGCTCACAGCGAAAATTTATAAAGCTTTGGATGGAAATGAGCAAGCATTATGCTTTAGAATGTCTTGGTTTTTCGAGGAGCTACATATGATATTATGAAAAGCTATCTAATGGATCGGGAGCAATGTGTCTGATAGATAATGTTTATAGTGATTAAAACTGTGTGTTCGGGGTCCCACAGGGACGGTGCGACCGATTTTATTTACTTCATATGTTGATGACCCATTTAAACGGAACATTTCGGAGACACAATAAGTTCACTGACGACACAGCAGTTTCTTATAAGAATATTTCCTGGATGAGCCTAAAGGACTTAGAAAATGATTTTAACTATAGTAGAATTTTTTTAAATCTAAATTACTTACCATAAATGCTAAGAAAACGCATTTTCTGACCTTACTTGCTTCTCCAATATATTGCCATCCTTTGACAAACTTGAAATAAAATGCAGTGATGAAGAGATGGAAATAACTTCTGCTAACAGCATTAAATATTTAGGCATACACTTGATCCTCACTTAAGATGGAATTTTCAAATAAATTACCTCAAATAAAGTTACGTTGTCTTTTATCTAAATTTAAATATCTAAAAAATATTTTTTCTATATCTCACTTAAAAAT